>OY282582.1:485241-609400 GCA_958299025.2 Drosophila histrio
ACTTTTATTGGCAACAACAAATTTTCCATGAGTTCACATACACATACTATGTACCATTTTTAAATTCCATTTTATAATAATCCACTTTTCTAAACCATTTATAATAAATGATAACTCTTTTAAAAATAATAAGAATAACTATTAACTAATACAAAATGAAAAATAAACATTTTCCAATTAAAGAACAAATGACTCGACGGGGAGTCGAACTCACGAATAGAAATGTCCTCCGGCAACTTAGCCAACACGGCCAAAGCGACACTTAAGCTGCCGACGTCATAACCGATAGATGTACACACAACACCGCCATCTGATCTTCGCTTTCGTCGTCAGAACAGAAAAATTGAGAAACAAAGCATTGCCATTGCGGTGTTGCCATGTTTCATAGAGCTCACGCATACAAGCAAACGTGAGCATGTACATACTTGGACACACACACAGAATCGAAATGAGAGAGCGAGCGTCACAGACGTGCTCATCGTTCTGGTGTCTGTCCAAGACTGAAATCGTTTGCTGCGCTGAGCAGTGCGCTCTCGTTCTTTTGAGTGTCGATCGTTCGCTCTGGGGTTCTACGACTTCGGCTACTCACGAACGGCTATAACTTCGGCTATTCTGGGGTTCTATGCTTGCAGAAAATTTTGCGCTCACGAAAATCGCTGTTTGACTCCTCTATGTATTGTATGCTTAGTGGTACTAGCGAGGATATGTCAACTTCTTGCCTTCCCAATAATTCATCACATCCTCCTCAAGATCAATTGGCTTAGGAGCATATCCGTTGATTTCTGTTGTTGCTAACTTCAGCTCAGGATCATCGTCATCTGATTCCTCATTTTCAGGGCCCTCCTCAATCGAGTTGATGAACTCATTCAAGAAGGAACATGTTGTTCTATCCACAAGACTCGTCGGTTGAGCTGAGATTTCTGAAAGGTATTGAGCTCCCCACTATTAATGTTTTTGAATTTTTGAAATAACAAGAGCACTGCCTTCCAGCTCATTATCTGCGAGCATTAGGTCCACTATAGTGCACCAAGCTGAAGCATCCACTCAAGCGCTACCAAGACAAAATTTAGGGAATGTGACGTGCAAAGCTTTCCCGTCTGTTATCGGTTCTCTTGGTGCCTGCATGGTTTTTATTATATCCAAGAGGTACCCATTCTGGAACTCTAACGACATATAATGATCAGAGCTGTGCTCTTGTGGCGAGGCTAATCCCACTTCTGATATCGTAAGCTGAGTTGTTTTATCCATATTTGCTTAGTTTTATAGACGCGGCAGTACAGCGAGTTCCGATCGCTGAGAATACCCAAACTCAACTGACTCGACTTTATGACTTTTTCATACTCACCCAAGTCGAGTACCCATTGCTCTCTCGGTCTTACTCACGACTCTCGGTATTCTACAATTGAACCTCACTCAGCAGCAGCTACTGTCTTTGCTGCCGTGCTTCTCACTCAATATTAACACGCAAAAGCAAATTCAAGTAATTCCCCGAATTTGGCTGTTGCTGGGATATGTATTCGCATACGACGCACAAGACTCACGCTGTGACATATATATAATCTTGATCAGCATTAATAGTCTAGTCGATTTAGCCATGTCCGTATGACGAAAGATCTTAAAGATGCTAAGAGCTAGAAGCTTGAACTTGGCCTCCCAGCACTGGTAATATTTGCAGGCAGATCAAGTTTTTATTTTTTTGATGCCACGCCCCCTTCTCCCTCAGATCAAAAATAAGCTCATATCAAAACCAGTTTTGTAGCTAGAGACTTGAGATTTCGCACACTTGATGAGTACTTTAGTGCCGATGTGTCCAGAAAATTGTATCACAATGCCACGCCCCCTTCGGCCACAAGTTAAAAAAAACGAAATAATTGAACAATTTGCTGCAAGTTTCATAGCGATCGACGCATAACTAAAGGAGATATTAAGGAATTGGTTTAAAATCTATTATTTATAATTGCTAGAGAGCATATGAAAATTCCATTTGCGCAAACGAGAGCGCATGTGATGATTTAATTTGCGCTGTCAACCGCCGTGGCGCATTACATTGTGCTGCAGAGCGATAGCTCTTATGATAACATTTTCCAGCACTATTGTTTGGAAGCTATCGAGCACTGAAACTCAAACTGAAGGTTATAATACTTAATATGAATAATTGCCAATACGCATGTTTGACAATATTACATTTATATTATAGCACTTAAACGATAAACAATTTCCACATCAACAGTCGCAATCCAGTGTTGCCAAACTATCGCAAGCTACCTACTCTCAACGCAAACAAAATCGAATTCAAGCGAAATAATTAAATCCAATTATAATGAAAATACTTATCTTTGAATAGGGTAAAATTCAAAAACTCTGTCAAAAAAAGTGTTTTAGTAAAAAAATTATTTAAATCTTCAAAATTATAAAAATTACAACATTTTTATATCATTCGCTATTAAATCGGCACACCTATTAAATAAATATTAAATAATTAACCATTATTAACAATTTAGAAATAATTTCATCGCATATATGAACAATATTTCATAAAAAACCATATTAATAAAAAAGAGAAAACAAATGTTCATGTTTAATGGGCTCTATTGCCGAAACCATTTGCCCAAATTAAAATAAAATAAACGTATTTTTAAGCTTTCTAAAATTCTCTATCAAACTTCATTTAAGGATTTTCCTCGTCGCGAAATGACCGATTTCCTTTATGCTACGTGAGTCTCGTGAGTGAGCCACTGTACTCTGTCGCACCACGCCACCGCCGGTTCTTTCTGGCCTCTACGCCGCCGCCAAAGCTAACACAATAGTTACTGCGATCGATGCGCTCATACAGGCGGACAGGCAGACGGGCAGACCGGTGTCAATCGAATCGGCTATTGAGACGCTTCCTTATGCCTGTTACACATTTTCTTTTGATAATGCATAAAAACTTGATAGTTCTTGAGGTTTTAATGAATTCCCTAAATTGGGCAAATACCCTATAGTGCGTTGAAACGTACATTTACTTTAAAATAAAAAGAATATGGTTCGTAGAAAAAATGTGCTCTTAGGAAGTTTGAAGTATATATATTCTTGATCAGCATCAACAGTCGAGTCGGACAAAATTGGGGTCCTAATGTATACTGCATTTTATTGCGATCGGATAATACACTCGGAAGTTATTCAAAACACAATATTACTCAGTGTCGGGCAAAAGGAAAAAGAAAAAAACACTTACGATACACAACGTCTTATTTCACTGGCTGGAACTCCAGTGAAAATATTCTTCTCCATATTACATTATTATATCCTGTGTAATATACCCCGTTAGGTTTGTTAAAACTACCTAACAGGGATAAGGAAGAATGGACGACCCCATAAAGTATATAAGTTAACACCTTGCATGTCAAAGACACAACAACAACAACAAACATTAGCGGTCAAACTAAAACAACAACACAAGCAACTACCAAATCACGCGGACACAGGTTGCGCAAGAAGCCATGAGCGCAGACCAACCGTTATCAGCAGCTCACCGTGGGACCAGCGGATGCAAGACGACACCCAACCAAACCCAAGTGCTAGGGAACGCAGCCAACAACAGCAGCGGCAACAACGACCAATGGCAGCCAAAGACGACAACAGCGGTTATCAACAGCAGAGGCAGCATAAGCAGCGACGCCGGCAGAATGTAGGTTAAGTGATAAATCATAATTGTTTTAGTTGTAATCAAACCATGAATAAATACGAATGTAATTTTTTTTAAAGAAATAAATAACAAGATTTCTTAATTTTATGTAATCTTGATCAGCATTAATAGCCTAGTCGATATAACCATGTCCATATGTCTGTCCGTATGACGAAAGATCTCAAAGATGGTAAGAGCTAGAAGCTTAAACTTGGCCTCCCAGCACTGGTAATATTTGCAGGCAGATCAAGTTTTTCTTATTTTGATGTCACGCCCCCTTTTTCCACAGATCAATAATAAGATCATAACAAAACCAGTTTTGTAGCTAGAGACTTGAAATTTGGCACACTTTATAAGTGTCTTGGGGTTGAAGTGTCCAGGATACCCTGTGCAGGTCTTAAAACAAAAGAATTTTGAGAAAACCAGCTATAAAACTGCTCTTATTATCAGCTTCTTAAAATTGTGGGCGAAGGGGTCGTGGCATCGCGATGCAATTTTTTGGGCACATTAAGCCCAAGATTCTTATAATGTGTGCCAAATCTTAAGGCTCTAGCTTTAACATTGCTTATGTTATGGTGATTTTTTAGACCCTATACTTTAAAAAGAAAAACGGGTCTATTAAGTTTGTCAAAAAAAAAATGTGCGTAACAGGTGGAAGGAAGTCCGGCAGACCCCATAAAGTATATATATTCTTGATCAGCATCACCAGCCGGGTCGATATAGCCATGTCCGTCTGTCCGTCTATCTGTTTAAGCACCTAGATCTCAGAGACTATAAGAGCTAGAGTCACCAAATTTGGTATGGTGGTTCGTATATGGGCTAAGCAGATCAAGTTTATGTTAAAATTTTGACACACCCCTTCCGCCTCCGCAAATCGATAACAAAATTTTTGAAATCCCATAAAACGAAAATTATTAAAGTTAAAGTCCTGAATTTTGGCATACAGGTCAGGGTCCCAATGTATCCTGAAAATTTTATAGCGATCGGATAATAATCTCGGAAGTTATTCAAAAAAAACTTGAAATCTCATATAATGGTCAATTTTAAAACTGGAGCCTTGAATTTTGGCAGACAGGACAAGCATCGGGGCTCTAATATATACTGAAAATTTCATCGCGATCTGAAAATCCATGTATTAGACATGTATTTTTCATTGACAAATTTACGAATCTGGGTATTTCAATGCGGTTCACCAATTCCACAGGAAGTGCATCATCCCAGTCTAAACCCTGTAAGCATAGCTCTTGGCCAAAGATTTTTCATCGTGTAACTACCGGAGATAAATATCAAAGTAGATCATAGAGACGGGCAGTAACAGATACTACTGTCCGCTTGGTGGTTACGTGATTGACAGGCAAATCATATCGATTACAAAAAATATCCCGCTTTGTCTTTACTATCGTCTTTTAAGTAGAATTCGGAAGTCTTTTCAGTTAGGCTTATATTCTATTTGGATAGCTCCAATCCTTCTTTTGAGAGTATATTAGTAACCTCTGTAATCTTGATTTCAAAGGTTTCAGCTCCGGTGAGAAGGTCATTAACATAAATTTCCTCGTGTAGTATAGATGTTTCAACAGGAAATTCTTCCTAATAGCGGTCTGCTAAGAACTTTAAACAGAGGGTGGATGGTTAAGAATAGGGAACATGATATGCCGTATGGCACTGTATTTAATTGGAACAATTGCAATGTAAGGTTAGGCGAATTTCTCCAAAAAATAATTTCATAATTTTGATCTTGATGATCAACAAGAAACTGCCGATTAATTTTCGAGATGTCGGCTTTAAGTGCGTAGCAAGGTACAAAAATAAAAGCAATGTCAATATAAGATTCTATTGAATAGTCGCTCCAACAAATAAGAGTTCGTTTAATTTAATGTTCGACGCCGTTTTGCAGGAAGCGTCAAAGAAGACGCGCAGCTTAAGGCAATACCCATATCGGAGCTATATCATACTTTAGTATGACAAACTACTTGCCTTTCGACATACCTCAGCCAATCTCACAGATTATGATTTTGGACATGTCTTATACATCCGGACTAAATTTGGTTTATATCGTTTCACTGTATCATATAACTGACATTAGTACGATAGGTGGTAATTTAGGGTTTAGTATAAAAATCGACTTGGTTTATTGAGATATCTCAATCAAGCCCACATACTATTTGGTTCATTCAGTAGGCAACTCTGATCACTAATCATGGTACCTGATTATAATTTTTTGCATTCAGTAGGGAACTTTCAACAATCATAAACGTCAAAGTGTGATACATGATACTGATTAAATGATATAATCAACGAATAAGGATTTTTCACAATCCTTGAAAATACGTAAGCGCTGTGTTTAGAAATAAACATGTAGATAAGATTCCGAGTGGCCTTCAAATATATAAATATTATAATATTCCCCGCCGCAAAATGTTTATAAATAAACATGTAACATTTAACATTGGGAGTATCTGTAGAAATATTTGAGTTATTGATGCACACATTGAGAGTAGGATACTTACAATGTGTGCCAATTCTCAAGTCTCTAGCTTTAACATTGCTTATGGTTTGGTGACGTGTTCATACAGACGGACGGACGGACAGACGGACGGAAAGACAAACGGACAGGTTTCAACCGACTCGGCTATTGATACTGATTCAGAATATATACACTTTATAGGGTCGGTAATGCTTCCTTCTGCCTGTTACATACATTCACACAAAATCATTATACCACTTTTGCCCATTTTTAATGGGCACAGGGTATAAAAATAACTATTTTTGTCAAAAATATATAGTTTTATTTTAATTTACATTTAAAAATAATAGTTTTAAATTTTTATAAAGCAGCTCCATTAACACAGTTCGAGTTAAAAACAACGATCCAGTTTTAAAATTGACCATTATATGGGATTTAAAGTTTTTTATGAATAACTTCCGAGATTATTATTATTATTATGAAATTTTTAGGATACAAGATGACCCTGATGCCCGTCCTGTGTGCTAAAATTCAGCTTTAATATTTATCGTTTTATGTGATTTCAAAAATTTTGTTATCGATTTACGAAGGCGGAAGGGGGCGTGATAAAATTTTAACATAAACTTGATCTGATTAGCTCATAGACGAGCCACCATACCAAATTTGGTGGCTCTAGCTCTTATTTCATTACGATCGGATAATAAACTCAGAAGTTATTCAAAATTCAATATTAGTCAGTGTCGGCCAAAGGAAGGAGAAGAGTATATTGACGTAACAACGCGATAGTACCCCACTATTAGTGTTACTCTTATTTCCTTTTTGAAGAATAAGTAAAAGGTCTCTCATAACCGACTGGTTAACTTTAAGATTACTCAAAATACTTTTGTTCACTGTTGTATATATTGTTTGTAGTAACAATGTATTACTGGCCGACTGCTCTTATGCAAAAGCATAAAAAAAACTAAAACCAGTTTTTGCTGTCACGCAGTTCCATCAAAAGTAACTATCTACGAAGTAACAGCGCAGTCGCTGATGATGTCGCTACTTGCTTAAGTTTTATTAATGCTACTAAACTGCACTTTGAGTAGCTTGACGAGACACTGGGTCGTCACTACTGACTCCACACAGTGCACATTGGGCCAGATTCCCTTTATTTTTGCATAAAGTCGGAAATTTTTGTAAAATCTATTCTGAATTTAACTAAATATTTTGAATCAATAAATAACAAGCCGATCAGTCGAGCGGGCGCGACAGTAGGATACCCTGTGCATGTCTTCAAAGAAAAGTATTTTCATTATAATGGGATTTAAATATATCGCTTGAAGTCGATTTTGCTTGCATCGAGAGTAGGTAGCTTGCGATAGTCTGGCAACACTGGACTGCAGCTATTGATTGTTTATGTTTAGCGCCACAGCAGACGAAAGACAAATCAAACATACATGAACAAACGCGTCTTTTCGTTCATTATATCGTCGGGCGTCGCAGCGACTGCGCTGCGACGTATCTGCTGCGCTGCATAAATTTGATTCTTGAATAACTTTTGAGTTCAATATCCGATCGTACTGAAATTTGTAGTACACATTGAGAGTAGGATACTTGCCATGTGTGCCAAATCTCAGGTCTCTAGCTATTAAACTGCTCTTGTTATCAGCTTTTTCGAGTTATGGACGAAGGAGGAGTGGCATCACGATGAAATTTTCAGGACACATTAAGCTCAAGCTTTATATCATGTGTGCTGAATCTCAAGTCTCTAGCTTTAACATTGGTTATACTATGGTGATTTTTCTAATTTTAAAACCAACGGGACATGATATCGAAAATTAAAAATAAACTTGATCTGCGTATGGTATTCAGGAACCTACATTCCAAATTTGAAGTCTCTAGCTCTTATAGTTGCTGAGATCCACGCGTTCATACAGACGGACAGACAGACGGACAGGTGTAAATCGACTCGGCTATTGATACTAATCAAGAATATATATACTTTATAGGGTCGGAGATGCTTCCTTCTGCCTGTTACATACATTCACACAAATTCATTATAGCTTTTTTTGCCCATTTTTAATGAGCACAGGCTATAAAAACATTTTAGGGGCAACGCTGCATTTTAGCCGCGCTAACAAACTCAGATGTTTCCGTCAGCTGCTTGTCCGTTAAAATTCGCGGGAAGCTTTTACTAAACTTTGCTCTTTTGCTCAACAGGTATGCCAAACTTTGTTGACAAAATTAAAAAATTAAATAGGGTCTATTAAGTTTGTCAAAATGTGCGTAACAGGTCGAAAGAAGTCCGGCAGTTCCCATAAGGTATGTATTTTCTTGATCAGCATCACCAGCCGAGTCGATATGGCCATGTCCGTCTGTCCGTCTGTCTGTATGAGCGCCAAGATCTCAGAGACTATAAGAGCTAGAGTCACCAAATTTTGTATGGTGGTTCGTCTATGGGCTAAGCAGATCAAATTTATGTTAAAATTTTGACACGCCCCTACCGCATCCGTAAATCGAAAACAAATTTTTTGAAATCCTGTAAAACAAAAAGTATTAAAGTTAGAGTCGTGAATTTTGGCATACAGGACAAGCGTCCTAGTGTATCTTGAAAATTTCATTACGATCGGAAAATAATCTCGGAAGTTTTTTAAAACTCAATATTACTCAGTGTCGGGCCAAAGGAAGAAGAAGAACATATTGACGTTACAACGCGCTATGGGGTAGTATTAGTGTCACTCTTACTTCGTTTTTGAAGAATAAGTAAAGGGTCTCTCATAGTCGACTTGGACTGAACCAGTCGGAAAGGCTACATTAGAAGTCGACTATGAGAGACCCTTTACTTACTCTTCAAAAAAGAAATAAGATTAACACTGATAGTACCCCATAGCGCGTTGTAACGTCAACATGCTCCTCTTCTTTCTTTGGCCCGATACTTATTGAGTTTTGAATAACTTCCGAGTTTATTATCCGATCGCGATGATTCAGGATACATTGGGACTCTGATCCTCGTTCTGAGTGCCAAAATTCAGGACTCTAGCTATAATATTATTGGTTTTATTGGATTTTCAAAATTTCGTTTTCGATTTACGGAGGCGGAAGGGGACGTGTCAAAATTTTAGCATAAATTGGTACTGCTTAGCCCATAGACAAACCTACATACCACATTTTTGTGGCTCTAGCTCTTTGAGTCTTTGAGATCTAGGAGCTCATGTAGACAGACGGACATTTCTCGGCTGTTGATGCTGATCAAGAATATATATACTTTATGGGGTCTGCCGGACTTCCTTCGACCTGCTACGCATATTTTGACAAATCCAAAAATCTATTTATATTTTTTTAAAGTAAAGGGTCTAAAAATCGTTATTTGGCTGGATTTTTGGTGAATTACATTTAAATGATGTATGTATCAATTGACTTAAAAGACGAAATCACCAAGAAAATAAGGAGTTTTAACCTATATAGCATAAATAAGCCGGTCAGTCGACCGCGGGCGACAGTAGGATACCTTGTGCAGGTCTTCAGAAATAATTTTTTTGATTATAATGATATTGCCTAAATATGCATATATCTATTTAAATATATCGCTCGAAGCCGATGTTGCTTGCATCGAGATTAGTTTGTTTGCGATAGTCTGGCAGCTCTTGACTGCGACTGTTGATACGGACATTGCTTATTATATTAATACTATGATAGAAATATAAATTTGTCAAACATGTGTTTAGGTCATATTAATTATTATACATATATATCATAACCATCAGTTTGAGTTTTCAGTAATCGACAATAGTGCTGAAAAATATTATTATATGCACTCTGCCTGTTTCATAAATTTGCACTAATTCATTAAACCCCTTTTTGCCCATTTCCAATGGGAACAGGATATAAAAACCATAAGCGTTTCTCACACTACAGGTGGATTTTCGGCCAGTCGTTCCTATTGCAACTATATGATAAAGTGAACCGAGCCGGCCGGTCCTGATATATGTCCTGCGTATACTTATAACATGCTCAGGTTAAGTTTATTATACCCTAATATTTGTCCCGAAATGTGCAACGCATCTTAAAAGCTATTTGGATGAAACTTTGTACATTTCCGTTTTTTCCAGCAGAGAATGCATATGTCGGAACTGACCGGATCGGAACACTGGATCATATACTAGTACAATCGGTCAATCAAACTATTCTGTTTTTCGACATACCTCAACCAATCTCACAGACTATGCATTATGCATTTGGTTATGTACTATTCATCTTGAAAACATTTGGTTAAAATCTGGCCACAATAATATATAGCTGCCATAGAAACAATCGTTCGTAGATCATATAGTATGATTAACGTTATACGTTGTATGACATAGTTGGGAAGCTTCGCCTACACCGCTATTATTTTATTTAACTTCAACTCATACATTTTGTAGTAAGCTCATAGACTTGATACCACTGTGATTTTTCCGGTTTGGACGCCGTCGTTGAATAGTTTTTGGCATATATAGTTTTTACTGCATAGGCATTGAACAATTTCTACGCTGTTGTCGTCTAGCGAACTTTAAAGGGAACTTTAGCGTGCGCTAAATTAAAGTAATCAACAACTATTTTGAGTTTAAATATATTTCCTGTTGCACACAAAGTATTGTGTATGTAACAATATGTAAATTTGTTGATTAGTGCGCAACGTAAAAGCAAGTGATTTTATGTGCATTCATCAGTTTAATTTATTCAGGTAACTGTGACACTAAGCGTATTTAAAAATCATCAGTGTTATGTAAGCTTTTGAAAACTGTGTAATTTGTTAAAATGTCCTTATTCGTTATTTGTTTAATTTTAAGTTTGCAAGTATAAAGAGCTTAACTGGAAAATTAAGTGAACTCCAAACACACATGCTATTACAAGTTTTGTGAACAAGAGACCGCCGTATATAAAGTCATACTAAAGAGTTCCAAGGGTCTATTAAGTTTGACAAACACATGTTTGTAACAGGTCTAAGGAAGTCTAGCAGATTCCATAAAGTATATATATTCTTGATCAGCATCAACAGCCGAGTCGATATAGCGATGCCCGTCTCTCTGTATGAGAACCTAGATCTCAAATTGGTATGTTGGTCCGTCTATGGGTTAAGCCAAACCAGTTTGTGGTAAAATTTTGCGACGCCTCCTTCCGCCCCCGTTAAACGAAATTCAATTTTTTTAAATCCCATAAAACGAAAAGTATGTAATAATGTATCCTGAAAATTTCATTGCAATGGGATAATAAGCTCGGAAGTTATTGAAGAAATTTTAAACCCCTAAAATGATCAATTTTAAAACTGGAATTTAAACCTTGAATTTTGGCACACAGGACAAACATCGGGGTCCTAATATATCCTGAAAATTTCATCACGATCGGATAATAGACTCGGAAGCTATTCAAAACACAATATTACTCAGTGTCGGGTCAACGAAAAAAGAAGGGCGCATTGACTTTACAACGCACTATAAGATATTTGCCAATTTCAAGGAATTAATTAAAACCTCAAGGCTTATATATAAGTTTCTAAGTTTGTTACTATTATTTCCTTTTTATAGAATAAGTGAAGGGCCTCTCATAGCCGACTTCGACTGTAGCCTTTCCGACTTGTTACATCCCGCGTCCATTAAAAATGGGAAGAAAAGATATACTTAATTGCTTTGTGCAAATATCTGAAAGAGGCATAGGGTGGCATCTTCTATATTATAGGTTATATATAGCATAGCATAGTTAAAATATAATAAACTTTGAGTAATTTGCTGTTTTATAGCGATTGAATCATACATAAAGAAGAAATTAAGGAATTTGTTTCAGAACAATTACTTCATAATCGTTGACCATTTGTACTATCGCTCGCTTTGCCCACTTTCCTGCGATGTATTAGTGAATGTAAAATTAATATTAGCGATTGCTTATACTCATGTTTCTTAAGATAACACAGGTTAAATTGGCAGTGTAACAAAATATAACAATTGACCCATAATTAAAGAAAATATATTTGTTCTAAATCAATTATTTCATAATTTTTAAATACAGCGAGAGCGCATATCGTATGAATACTACCTAAAATAAGCTACCTACTCTCGATGCAAGCAAAATCGACTTCAAGCGATATATTTAAATCCCATTATAATGAAAATACTTTTCTTTGAAGACCTGCACAGGGTATTCTACTGTCGCGCCCGCTCGACTGATCGGCTTGTTTTACATAAATTTTTAACTTGAGGTTGTATTTTGAAATTAAACTTTGGTCTACTTTGGTTGATGACTATAGCTGCGTGATTATAAAGCTATTTCTAACGCATTTAAAAACCAGTCGGAATGGAATCGAAATCGACTATGAGAGACCCTTTACTTATTCTTTAAAAATGAAATAACAGCAACAAACTTAGAGACTTTATTTATAAACCTAAATAAATTTGACGCTGCTCAGATTAGCTTCCGATCAATTAAATATAATCGCTTATGTTACACTTCAATCATTAACATACAAATGTTAATCTTAACATACAAATGTTATGTTAATATACATGTAAGTAATGCATACATACATTATTAAATATAATACATTGGCATTTAGGGTAGAATTTGTTTATTAAAATAAAATATTGTTTTATTTTATTTTATTACTGTACTTATAAATTTAAAATATAAAAATAAAAACAGAAAAAAGTGTGCATCTGGTAGGTCTCGAACTTCAGACCATTGCGCCAATGAAGCCATTGTCGATTATTTAACAATTTTTAAAAACAGAAAAAAATGTGCCACTGTCAGAATTCGAACCCTAGACCCCACCACAAGAATTCGACATTCTCAATGACTTAAGTTGTTGCCTGCACTTTTCCTGCCATTGTACATTCGATAATTTGTTTGCTTCAAATTTTCGGTGTTTATTGTATGATTTTGATGAAATTTTCAGTACGCATCGGAAGGAAAGTAAATTTTATGTATGCCGATCTTGTACCTTTTAAATTACTCGAGTTATTCGGGTTTTTCCGATTTTTGAGAGCGGAAGGGGGCGTGGCAAAATTCTAGAACAGACTTGCCCTTTTCGGGGGCCACAGGAGTTATGTCACCAAATTTGGTGATTTGGTATATTGTCGCCGCGGCGCAGCGAATGCGCGTCGACGCATCTGCTGCGCTAGGTAAATTTGTTTCTTGACTAACTTCTGAGTTCAATATTACTAATTATTACTGATTACACACATTGAAAGTAGGATACTTACCATGTGTGCCAAATCTCAAGTCCCTAGCTATAAAACTGCTCCTGTTATCAGCCTTTTCCAATTGTGGTCGAAGGGGGCTTGGCATCGCGATGAAATTTTCAGGACTCATTAATCGCAAGCTTTTTATCATGTGTGCCAAATCTCAAGTCTCTAACTTTAACATTGCTTATGTTATGTTGATTTTTAAAATTTTAAAACCAACGGGACTTAATATCGAAAATTGAAACTAAACTTGATCTGCGTATGGTATTCTGGAACCAACATTCCAAATTTGAAGTCTCTAGCTCCGATAGTGGCTGAGATCCACGCGTTCATACAGACGGACGGACGGACAGACGGACAGACAGACGGACAGGTTTCAATCGACTCGGCTATTGATACTCCAGTTTTAAAATTGACCATTATATGGGATTTTAAATTTTTTCTTGAATGACCTCCGAGATTATTATCCGATCGCGATTAAATTTTTATGATACATTGGGACCCTGATCGTCGTCATATGTGCCAAGGACTCTAGCTTTTATATTTTTCGTTTTATGGGATTTTAAAAATGTTGTTCTCAATTTACGGAGGCGGAAGGGGGCTCTCAAAATTTTAAGATAAACTTGATCTGCTTACCCCATAGACGAACCACCATACCAAATTTGGTGACTCTAGCTCTTATAGTCTCTGAGTTTTAGGCGCTCATGCAGACAGACGGACAGACGGACATGGCTATATCGACTCGGCTGGTGATACTGATCAATGATATATATATATACTTAATAGACCCTTTTTACATTTTTAAGTAAAAGGTATAAAAACACTAATCAGCACTGATTTTGTTAAATGTCGTGATGGTTGCGAACGAAATTTGTTTCATGTTTGATGAGCTCTACCGCCGAAACCGTTTGCCTAAAATAAAACAAGCCGATCAGTCGAGCGGGCGCGACAGTAGGATAGCCTGTGCAGGTCTTCAAAGAAAAGTATTTTCATTATAATGGGATTTAAATATATCGCTTAAAGTCGATTTTGCTTGCATCGAGAGTAGGTAGCTTGCGATAGTCTGGCAACACTGGACTGCGGCTGTTGATTGTTTATGCTCAGCGCCACAGCAGACGAAAGGCATATCAAACATACATGAACAAACGCGTCTTTTCGTTCATTATATCGTCGGCGCGGCGCAGCGACTGCGCTGCGACGCATCTGCTGCGCTGCATAAATTTGTTACTTGAATAACTTCTGAGTTCAATAGTCGATCGTACTAAAATTTGTTGCACTCACTGAGAATAGGATACTTATTATTTGTGTCAAATCTCAAGTCTCTAGCTATAAAACTGCTCTTGTTATCAGCTTTTCCGAGTAATGGGCTAAGGGGGCGTGGCATCGCGATGAAATTTTCAGGACACATTAAACCCAAGCTTTTTATCATGTGTGCCAAATCTCAAGTTTCTAGCTTAGACATTGCTTATGTTATGGTGATTTTTCTAATTTTAAAACCAATGGGACTCGATATCGAAAATTGAAAATAAACTTGATCTGCGTATGGTATTCAGGAACCTACATTCCAAATTTGAAGTCTCTAGCTCCTATAGTTGCTGAGATCCACGCGTTCATACAGACGGACGGACAGACGGACAGACAGACGGACAGGTGTAAATCGACTCGGCTATTGATACTGATCAAGAATATATACACTTTATAGGGTCGGAGATGCTTCCTTCTGCCTGTTACATACATTCACACAAATTCATTATAGCCTTTTTTGCCCATTTTAATGGCACAGGCTATAAAAATACTCTAAAATAAGGTTATTTTCCACTTTGGTGGAATAGAACTTACAAACTTTTACGAACTTTTCGGCCAAACTTTCTAGAATGCTTAACTGAATATTACTCTAACTAACTTATGTAATGCAATCGACGAACGATGAACTAGGTATGAATTGTAATTTGTTTACATGAAGTTACTACCTACTTATATGGAAGTTACTATCTATTTGAGTTAAAAAAGTAATTGTTTTACTTAGATAAAGAAAAGTACTAATATAATGAACTACATTCATTGTTTGCTGACAGTTGTGTTGTGACTTCACGAGAGCCATTACATACATTAGGAGTAAATTGTAACCATGGAATTAAAAAAAATTCAGAAACAGTAAAAACGATTTTCAATTTGCGTTGAAAGTCTTAAAAGAATTAAATGTTTCATTAGAAAATACTAGTCCAGCATTAATAAAACAAGAAAGAAATTATAGTTCCGAAATTTGAAGTTTATTGGATATAAATCCCAATGTTGATGAATATTTTGACGAGAATCAGGCATAAACAAGCCGATCAATCGAGCGGGCGCGACAGTAGGATACCCTGTGCAGGTCTTAAAAAAAAAGTATTTTCATTATAATGGGATTTGAAGTCGATTTTGCTTGCATCGAGAGTAGGTAGCTTGCAATAGTCTGGCAACACTGGACTGCGACTGTTGATTGTTTATGTTTAGCGCCACAGCAGACGAATGGCAAATCAAACATACATACATGAAGAAACGCGTCTTTTCGTTCATTATATCGTCGACGCGGCGCAGCGACTGCGCTGCTACTGCGCTGCAACGAATCCGCTGCGCTGCATAAATTTGTTTCTTGAATTACTTTTGAGTTCAATATCCGATCGTACTGAAATTTGTAGCACACATTGAGAGTAGGATACTTATTATGTGTGCCAAATCTCAAGTCTCTAGCTATAAAACTGCTATTGTTATCAGCTTTTCCAAGTTATGGGCGAAGGAGGCGGGGCATCGCGATGACATTTTTAGGACACATTAAGCACAAGCTTTTTATCATGTGTGCCAAATCTCAAGTCTCTAGCTTTAACATTGCTTATGTTATGGTGATTTTTCTAATTTTAAAACCAACGGGACTTGATATCGAAAATTGAAAATAAACTTGATCTGCGTATGGTATTCAGGAACCTACATTCCAAATTTGAAGTCTCTAGCTCTTATAGTTGCTGAGATCCACGCGTTCATACAGACGGACAGACAGACGGACAGGTGTCAATCGACTCGGCTATTGATACTGATTAAGAATATATATACTTTATATGGTCGTATATGCTTCCTTCTGCCCGTTACATACATTCACACGAATTCATTATAGCCTTTTTTGCCCATTTTTAATGGGCACAGGCTATAAAAACTAACGGATTTATAAAATTCGGACAATTCTCTATCAAACTGTTTTTAAGGATTTTCCAGGACGAGAAATGACTTTTCTTTTTTGCCACGTGAATCTCGTGAGTGCAACGTGTGAGCAATTTTTCACGGTATTTTGACGGTATGTGTCTGATAGATTAAACGTCTTTTATTAAACCGTTACGAACCAAGGCTTAAGCCAATATATAGTTAGCACTGCAGATCGCCAGATGATGAAGCTTCTCAATTTCTGATAGATCCGGATTCTCGTCGATAACTGTAGAAAACATGGAGAATAAATCGGCATCCTCCGTGTAGCGCCACTGAAGTTCGGCATCTGGAGCTCCGGTAAATATGGCTTGAAGAATGACAGTCGTTGTTGCGCCTGCAATGTCCCTTGCCTCATGGCGCTCATTGAGAACAGCTCAACTGGTGCCTTGCACTTTTGTATTTCGCGCAATATGACGGTCTTTATAGACACGATCAACTCCTCTAAATGACGGATATTGCATTCATACACACGTCTACGCACACATGCAAACGTCTGTATGTTAGTACAAAGCGCAGCAGCAATCCTGAACCGACTGTCAATATACAGCAAATTATGCACTGTTTTTGAACTGTAATTTTTAAAGCGTATTAAAATGAGTGTATTTGTCCAACAGAATGACAAAATTAACAAGCCGATCAGTCGAGCGGGCGCGACAGTAGGATAGCCTGTACAGGTCTTCAAAGAAAAGTTTTTTTTATTATAATGGGATTTAAATATATCGCTTGAAGTCGATTTTGGTTGCATCGAGAGTAGGTAGCTTGCGATAGTCTGGCCACACTGGACTGCGGCTGTTGATTGTTTATGTTTAGCGCCACAGCAGACGAAAGGCAAATCAAACATACATGAACAATCGCGTCTTTTCGTTCATTATATCGTCGGGCGGCGCAGCGACTGCGCTGTGACGCATCTGCTGCACTGCATAAATTTGTTACTTGAATAACTTCTGAGTTCAAAATCCGATCGTACTGAAATTTGTTGCACACATTGAGAGTAGGATACCTATTATGTGTGCCAAATCTCAAGTCTCTAGCTATAAAACTGCTATTGTTATCAGCGAAGGAGGCGGGGCATCGCGATGACATTTTTAGGACACATTAAGCACAAGCTTTTTATCATGTGTGCCAAATCTCAAGTCTCTAGCTTTAACATTGCTTATGTTATGGTGATTTTTCTAATTTTAAAACCAACGGGACTTGATATCGAAAATTGAAAATAAACTTGATCTGCGTATGGTATTCAGGAACCTACATTCCAAATTTGAAGTCTCTAGCTCTTATAGTTGCTGAGATCCACGCGTTCATACAGACGGACAGACGGACGGACGGACGGACGGACGGACGGACGGACGGACGGACAGACGGACAGACAGACGGACAGGTGTAAATCGACTCGGCTATTGATACTGATCAAGAATATATATACTTTATAGGGTCGGAGAAGCTTCCTTCTGCCTGTTACATACATTCACACAAATTCATTATAGCCTTTTTTGCCCATTTTTAATGGGCACAGGCTATAAAAAGAATAAGTAAAATCACGTCGGCGTCACGAAAATGTTGACCCAATGAGTTTTTCATTGACTATAAAAGTGTGATAATCGAAATAAGCAGAACTAAGAACGCCCAAGTTTATTTTCGGTTATTAGTTAGCCACGCAGGGCAGGTTCACTTAATTTATTTTATAATGTTAGTTATGTGTTATTACTTTATAATTCGACAAACGAACGAGGTAACGCGTGCCGGCAAAGTAATCTACGATAGAAACGTTAGTTAAGCGACAATTTGACCGACGCAACAGCGAGCGAATCAAGGCTAAAATAATACAAAATGCGCCGAAGCAAAAGGCGACGAGCATGCGAAAGCATAAGCATATGAGTGAATGCAACGAAACGGTAACAAAAATACCATGCGATTGATTGCTATGCTATACTCAAAGAGCAGGGCGGTTGGGCTCTCCGGGCAAAATAACCAATTTAAAATCATGTATTGGAACAAGCTGATCACTCGAGCTGGCGCGACAGTAGGATACCCCATGCAGGTCTTTAAATAAAAGTATTTTGAGAACCAGAATTACCACAAATTAAATTTTTGGTCTACATGTAGTCTAGCAACACCACATGTTTTTCTCTCTCTCTCCCACACACAGTTGTTATTATATTGCACGCCAAACCATTTATTTTTGAAATTTAAGGACATGTTCATACATATGGGTTTGGTAATGCAGAAAAATTTAATTATTTTAATACTATGATACTATGATATAAACGTAGAGTTGTCAACCATACGTGTTAGCAATCGCAAATATAAATTAATATAATAATAGTAATTATTCAGTTTGCAATTCTGGACAACTCTTAAACTGTTGTAGGACAGTGTTCAACAACTGGCCAATCATTATGAAATAATGGCATTAAAATAAATTCCTTTATATCTCCTTTATTGGTGGGTCGATCGCAATGAAACGTGTATCAAATTTCTTAGCGTTGTTATACTGTTAAACTAAGCTGTGTTATCTTAACAAACATGCGTGTAAACATTCGCTTATATTAATTTTACGTTACAACGTATAGTTCTAAGTGTTGCCGTCAGTATTTTGCACTGTATAGCGCAACGTGACTCACTGATA
This sequence comes from Drosophila histrio, assembly GCA_958299025.2. NCBI lineage: Eukaryota > Metazoa > Arthropoda > Insecta > Diptera > Drosophilidae > Drosophila > Drosophila histrio. The sequence continues at coordinate 504,429 of OY282582.1, forward strand.
GCGCCACTGCGGCCGATAATGCAAATCATCAGATTATCATATGCGTTTCTCGCTTTGGGAAAAAAATGCATTAATTAAGGGGTCGATCGGTATGAAACTTGCAGCAAATTGCTCAGTGTGAGTTACACTTCAACTAACTGATATGTTAGGCTGAGTTATCTGAGGCTGTGACAGCTTTCTTCGATTTGCGTGGGCTGGGGGTGAGATATGGAAAATTGAAAATAAACTTGATCTGAGTATGGTATTCAAGAACCTACATTCCAAATTTGAAGTCTCTAGTTTTTATAGCTTCTGCGATCCACGCGTTCATACAGACGGACAAACACACGGACGGACGGACAGACGGGCAGACGGACAAGTGTCAATCGACTCGGCTATTGATACTGATCAAGAATATATAGACTTTATAGGGTCGGAGATGCTTCCTTCTGCCTTTTATATACATTCGCGCAAATTCATTATACCCTTTTTTGCCCATTTTTAATGGGCACAGGGTATTAAAATCGTAAAATTATAACAAATTAATCCAGTGCAATCGCAGTATAACACAAGCCGATCAGTCGAGCGCGCGCAACAGTAGTCGCTTGAAGTCGATTTTGCTTGCATCGAGAGTAGGTAGCGTAGGTAGAGTAAGGGACGTGTCATCGCGATGACACATTTCTGGACACTTAAGTCCAAGCTTCTTATCATGTGTGCTAAATATTAAATCTCTAGCTTTAACATTGCTTATGTTATGGTGATTTTTCTAATTTTAAAACCAACGGGGCTTGCTATCGAAAATTAAAAACAAACTTGATCTGCGTATGGTATTCAGGAACCTACATTCCATATTTGAAGTCTCTAGCTCTTATAGTTGCTGAGATCCACGCGTTCATACAGACGCACGGACAGACGGACGGAGGGACGGACGGACGGACAGACGAATGGACATACAGACGGACATACGGGCGAACGGACACACGGACGGACGGACAGACGGATTGACAGACGGACAGACGGACGGACGGACGAACGGACGGACGGACAGACGGACGGACATACGTACGGACAGACGGATGGACATACGGACAGACGGACGGACGAGTGTCAATCGACTCGGCTATTGATACGGATTCAGAATATATATACTTTAATAAGGTCGGAGATGCCTCCTTCTGCCTGTTACATACATTCAGGTACAGGGTATAAAAATATATTTTTTAGGGAAGCTGATGTGCTTCCGTTTTATTCAATGCCAAATAAAAAACTGAAATACAATTCTGGTCTTATTCTTAAAGGCAAAAAGCTCGCGAACGCGGGTCTCGTAATTAAATGCAGATTTAACATACAAATGTTAATCTTTTCATACAAATGTTATGTTAATATACATGTATGTAATGCATACATACATTATTGAATATAATACATTGGCATTTATGGTAGAATTTGTTTATATAAATAAAATATTGTTTTATTTTATTTTATTACTGTACTTATAAATTTAAAATATTATAAAAAAAAAACAGAAAAAAAGTGTGCCTCTTGTAGGTCTCGAACTCTAGACCATTGCGCCAATGAAGCCATTGTCGATTATTTAACACTTTTTATAAACAGAAAAAAATGTGTCACTGGCAGGAATCGAACCCAAGACCCCACCACAAGAATTCGACACTCTAACCACTGCACCAATGAGGCCATAATCACTAGTTTTCCAATTACTAGTTAGACCCTTTACTTTAAAAAAGTAAAACGGGTCTATTAAGTTTGTCAAAAAAAAAATGTGCGTAACAGGTCGAAGGAAGTCCGGCAGACCCCATAAAGTATATATATTCTTGATCAGCATCACCAGCCGAGTCGATATAGCCATGTCCGTCTGTCCGTCTGTCCGTCTGTCCTGCTGTCCGTCTGTCCGTCTGTGCTGGCGTATGAGCGCCTAGATCTCAGAGACTATAAGAGCTAGGGTCACCAAATTTGGTGAGAATACTCCTAAGGGCTGCACAAAGGTCAAGTTTGTTTTAGAATTTTGCCACGCCCCCTCCCGCCCCAAAAAATCGGAAAAACCCTAATAACTCGAGTAATTTAAAAGATACAAGTTCCAAAATCGGCATACATAAAATTTACTTTCCTTTCGATGCGTACTAAAAATTTCATCAAAATCGGACAATAAACACCGGAGATTTGAAGCAAACAAATTATCGAATGTACAATGGCAGGAAATGTGCAGGAAATGTGCAGATATGTTAAGATTAACATTTGTATGTTAAGATTAACATTTGTATGTTAATATTAACATATGTATGTTAAGATTAACATTTGTATGTTAATAATTCAAGTGTAGCATAAGCGATTATATGTAATTAATCGGAAGCTAATCTGAGCAGCGTCAAATATATTTAGGTTTATATATAAGTCTCTAAGTTTGTGACTGTTATTTCATTGTTGAAGAATAAGTAAAGGGTCTCTCATAGTCGATTTCGACTGTAGCCTTTCCGACTGGTTTTCTACAGAAGTTAAATTAATAATTCAATGCCTTAAATTGCTGCCTGCACATTTCCTGCCATTGTACATTCGATAATTTGTTTGCTTTAAATCTCCGGTGTTTATTGTCAGATTTTGATGAAATTTTCAGCACTCATCGGAAGGAAATTTAATTTTATGTATGCCGATTTTGGAACTTGTATCTTTTAAATTACTCGAGTTATTTGGGCTTTTCCGATTTTTGGGGGCGGGAGGGGGCGTGGCCAAAATCTAAAACAAACTTGACCTTTTCGGGAGTCACAGGAGTATTGTCACCAAATTTGGTGACCCTAGCTCTTATAGTCTCTGAGATCTAGGCGCTCATACAGCAGGACAGCAGGACAGACGGACAGACGGACATGGCTATATCGACTCGGCTGGTGATGCTGATCAAGAATATAAATACTTTATGGGGTCTGCCGGACTTCCTTCGACCTGTTACGCACATTTTTTTTTTGACAAACTTAATAGACCCTATTTACTTTTTTAAAGTAAAGGGTCTAAAAAGTACCACGAATAAACCGCACAAAATGAGCAACGCACAATCGAAAGAACGTAGAAGCTGCATCGATCAGAGAAAAGGCTTTTACTCATATTTTTCAACGCGTGACAACGAGGCGGAAAAATATCAATGCAGAGCAATCCAGGTCTCTTTTCCATTGGGAACCAGAGAGCCCGTTATTGTTCTCCGGCTCTACTAAATGTAATTCCCACGCCACGGAGTTCACAGTGTAGCTCTACAGCAACGTCGAATCAAATAATTTCGATGGCAGCGAAACATCTAAGACTCATCTAAGACTAAAGATACGCCGTGTCCAAATTCCAAAATGACACTAAGAATAACTACTGCACATACCCAATAAAAATCAGCAAGGGAATGTGGTACTTAAGGCCATAGAAGCAGAGATAACGCCTGTCGAAACCGCAAATGCTCTACAAGAAAATGGTTTTCTTGCCAAGAAGGTAACACATATTATGAACAAAAAATAAGCCGGAACCACTCTTCAAGGTCGAGCTTAAACCAGACAATAGAGCATAAAAGAAAAACAAAGTACATCCGATCTACAAGCTGCAGTTCCTGTTGCATCGCAGGATCACTGAGTAAAAACTGCACAAGCGCAAAGGACCAGTGCAATGTACAAATTGCCAGGAATAGGAGCAGACCAGATCCTACTGCACTCTACGGTCTGTCAGTGTAGCTTGCGGAGACTCTCATGGCTCTGACCCTTGCCCAGCTATAAAAAAAACCACAATACAAAATGTGTGGAAACTGCGGAGGAAATCACACAGCAATCTACAGAGGCTGTTCAGTTTACAAAGTGTTGAAAAGTCGAATCCGACGAGCGACAACGACACGCTCCCAGAACATACCAAATGTATATACTTAATCCAAATCTACACCTGACGTCTTCTTCGCAAAAGCAGCCAGATCTTCATTTGATCCTGCAATCACCATCAATGGCACATCGTTTGCAAGTGCTTTAAAAACAGGACTCGAAAAAGCAGCCCACACAAGATCGATTCCACATGTAATTGAAGCAGAGCCAAGTATGTTAAGCTCTCACCAGCCCATTCGGTAACCACAAAACAATATTGAATCCATGATATTCAATATGCAACAATGTATGATGGATTTTATGTCATTCAAAAGAATAACTAGCAAAACCTCATGCAAAATCAAAACAGACTTAGACAAATGCTAGCATCTCAACTGTCCAAATAATTAATTGCGTCTCTCCGAATATCTCTGTGGAATACCAACGGTGTTTTACGGCACAAGCTTCAACTAACTCAATTCCTGTGCGAAAGACACATTGTCGTGATGCTGCTCGTAGAGACGCAACTCACATTCAAATACAACTTCCATATACGGTACAGATCATCCGGCAAAGCATACGATGGAACTTGCACCTTAAATATAAACCTCATCAAACACCATTTTCATAAAAGCAGTCTTCTAAGTGCGAAATTCATAGCAGCGGAGACTACAAAGCCACGCACACGCACTGCGGATTCTGCCTTGTGACCCCCAAACGAAAGCAGTTATATAACGCAACTATCAAAACAAACAACAAACTGGACAACGTTTCTCTGGGTAGGCCCACATATTGACCAGCAGACCTTAGAAAACTACCGGGTCTAATTGACTTCGCACTCACAAAGAACATCCTACGCAATCTGATAAGTACCGAATCAGTGATGGACCTATCATCCGATCACTCCCCGGTGACAACGCACAGAACCAACTGGCTTAAATACAAGAAATATGTTAGTTCCCATATTTAGCTAGCCTCGCAGCTCAACATCGAAGAGAACATCGACTGCTCTGTTGATGCTTTGAAATCTGTACTCGTAGCAGCATCCAAAACATCATCACCACAGGTAGGCAGGTACACGTTGCAGGTTGGGCTACAACCTGCAGCACTCCCTTCAATTAAACCTAGGCTCATTTTTGTTCCACGGATTGGTTTTTTGTACCCTTTACGTAATTAAACACCTATGTTTTAAATGCACTTGTTGTGGTTTAAGAACTTTGGTAGCATGTCTATATTGATATTACCGATATTACTTAGGGAGTTTAACTGATGTTTCCCCAGAAATTTTAGTCTGCCCCTACTTAGCGCTGAGCATTGGCAAAACGGCTGTTCCGTAGTTTCTGCCTCCTGCGAGTTTTTGCAGCTTTTGCAGAACGAGTTGTGGGGCACACCCATTCGCATGACATGCTTGCCGATGTGCCAGTGTCTAGTAACGGTGGCTGTTAGTCTGGTAATGTCCTTTCTAAAATTGCACAGGAGCTCCTCTGTGCGTTTTTTAGACCCTTTACTTTAAAAAAATAAAACGGGTCTATTAAGTTTGTCAAAAAAAAAAATGTGCCTAACAGGTCGAAGGAAGTCCGGCAGACCCCATAAAGTATATATATTCTTGATCAGCATCACCAGCCGAGTCAATATAGCCATGTCCGTCTGTCCTGCTGTCCAGCTGTCCTGCTGTATGAGCGCCTAGATCTCAGAGACTATAAGAGCTAGGGTCACCAAATTTTGTGACAATACTCCTGTGACTCCCGAAAAGGTCAAGTTTGTTTTAGATTTTTGCCACGCCCCCTCCCGCCCCCAAAAATCGGAAAAACCCAAATAACTCGAGTAAAAAGATACAAGTTCCAAAATCGGCATACATAAAATTAATTTTCCTTCCGATGCGTACTGAAAATTTCATCAAAATCTGACAATAAACACCGGAGATTTAAAGCAAACAAATTATCGAATGTACAATGGCAGGAAATGTGCAGGCAGCAATTTAAGGCATTGAATTATTAATTTAACTTCTGTAGAAAACTAGTAATTGGAAAACTAGTGATTATGGCCTCATTGGTGCAGTGGTTAGAGTGTCGAATTCTTGTGGTGGGGTCTTGGGTTCGATTCCTGCCAGTGACACATTTTTTTCTGTTTTTAAAAAGTGTTAAATAATCGACAATGGCTTCATTGGCGCAATGGTCTGGAGTTCGAGACCTACAAGAGGCACACTTTTTTTCTGTTTATTTTTATTATATTTTAAATTTATAATTACAGTAATAAAATAAAATAAAACAATATTTTATTTTTATAAACAAATTATACCATAAATGCCAATGTATTATATTTAATAAAGTATGTATGCATTGCATACATGTATATTAACATAACATTTGTATGTTAAGATTAACATTTGTATGTTAACGATTCAAGTTTAACATAAACGATTATATTCAATTAATTGGAAGCTATTCTGAGCAGCGTCAAATTTATTAAGGTATATATATAAGTATCTAAGTTTGTTACTGTTATTTAATTTTTGAAGAATAAGTAAAGGGTCTCTCATAGTCGATTTCGACTGTAGCCTTTCCGACTGGTTCTAATTTTAAAACCAACGGCACTTGATATCGAAAATTTAAAATAAACTTGATCTGCGTATGGTATTCAGGAACCTACATTCCAAATTTAAAGTCTCTAGCTCTTATAGTTGAGATCCACGCGTTCATACAGACGGACAGACAGACAGACGGACAATCGACTCGGCTATTGAAACTGATCAAGAATAACTTTATAGAGTCGGAGATGCTTCCTTCTGCCTGTTACACACATTCACATTTTTAGTTTGCACAGAGATAAAAAGCCAGATTTGATGGGGAAAAACCTAAATTGGCAACACTTATTAGTAACTATACGAGTTAGTATTATAATCAAATTAGTAAACGTACAAAATTAGGAAGTGAAGGATGAGTATAAGTTATATATTATATTTAAGTATTATTATTGGAAGAATCAAGGATTTCTTGAAAGGAAAAGGGAGCGCTTTATAGTTGGAAGGGCTAAAAGCTGGTAATTTCTGGTGGGACTAAGGGGGCCGAAAAATGTATTCTACTTTCGAGGAAACTCGAATCGATCTCGCCAATAATCAATTTATGAAGAAAAGTCACACCAAGCACTTTACTACGATTGATTAAAGGCGGAAGGTTCTGAAGAAGAAGTCTACTGCTGTATGACGGTAAACGAAGGCTGGGATCCCAGTTCAAACCACGTAAGGCAAAAAGCAGATATTGCTTTTGAACAGACTCAATTCGATCCTGGTTATTACGGTATTGAAGATACCATATACATGAACAGTATTCCAAGATTGGACGGACTAAAGAGACATAAAGGAGTTTAGTGGTGAAAGGGTCATTGAACTCACCTGGCCTTATTAATTATAGTGGAGATGTGCAATTAAAGTTCAATTTGCAATCAAACAAAACTCAAAGGTTTTTCACAGTTGAAATACGATGCAATGGCGTATTGTCAATCGTATAACTGAATAAATGGGGCCTAGTACGGTTAAATGTCATGAGCAAACACTTAGAACAATTAAGATACAATTTATTGGACGAACACCATAATTGCATAGCGTTCATATTGTCTTATAGACGATAATGAAGTAGGGGATCTGTGTATGAGAAAATAAGGTTAACATAAGGTTGTGGTTCACGGAGTCAAAGACTTTACTGAAGTCAGTATACACAACATCAGTTTGCCTTTTCCTTTGGAAATGCCTCATTTAAAAAGGTGGAAGGTTCAAGCCAATTGGTCGTGGTAGACCGACTCCTTACAAAACCATGTTGGATAGGAGAAATACTTGATTTACAGAGATGTTGCAAAGACGAAACAATGATTTTATTCAAAAAGGAATAGCTGATAGCTTTGCAATGCCTCTGTAATTAGAAATATTCGACTTACCACCTTTTTTGTGGAGAGGAATAATATAGAATTCTTTCCAAAGATGTGAAAAAATTGAAGATTCCAGGGATAGCATGAAAAGCTATGTTGTCAGGCCCAGGAGAGAAAGAAGATTTTAAAGAGTTGATAGAAGAGAATATGGAGTGATATTATTATTAGAGGAAATAATATTATAGGGATAGGTCGAGTTAGTTGGGGAGATAGGAGAGTACGTAGATTGGAAAAATTTGGTAAATAGTTCAGCGGCAGAAACATCGTCACTGGCTTTAGGGTCACGGGTAAACTGTCTCAAGCAACTTTGAGTTTAGAAGAGCGAAGTTCGATTTGGTCATAGAATATTTACACCTGTCAAAGCTTGAACCCGACTTCTAAACTTTTTAAAATATTTTGATTTCAAATTTTTAAAATAAGGTATTTGGGTGTAAACCAAGGGGCTTTGATGACACGACAACGGTATAAAATTGGGGATACACACATCAAGGAGTGTGTTCAAGGTCATATAGAATGTATTAAGGACAGTATTAATGTCCACCGCTTTTTCTAAAAAGGACCAGTCGGTTGCAAGAATAGGTTCATTAAGCAGTGAATAATTTCCTTTGCGAAAACAGCGACGCGGTACTTGTTTGCATAAAAAAGCAGATTAAGGGGTTTAGAACTTAATCTTTTAGAAATCGAAATTTCTAGAGCAGGATGATGTAAGTCTTCAGGGACTGATAGTGTGAATAACCTAGAGACGGCAGTATTTGCAAAGAGATTGATAAATACCAGATCAAGGATTTTATTCAAGTGATTCTTGCAGAGTTCATTTAAAATAATAAAAAATCAAGCACACAATCTAAGAAATCATGCTGATTTGAAGGAACAAGATAGTTTGCGCTATTGAAGAAAGACCATGAAATATTAGGCAAATTAAAATCGGTCAGCACAACAAACAGGTCGTTTTCACTCACTTGAAGGAAGACTTCCTTTAAACAAACAAAATGTTGCATATAAACTTGAATATCTGAAGGTGGTGGAATATAGGAGCAAGTAACAAAAATTGATTGATATAGAAACGTTACTTTAACGGCAACAATTTCAACATCAGTAGGAACAGTGAAGGAAATACGTTCAGATTGAAGAATTGATTTAATGGCAATCAATACGCCACCACCTCGACGAATCAATCGATCATATCTAAGTATGGAATAGTTGCTTGACAAAATTTCGCAATCAGATACTGTTGGCGTTAGCCAAATCTCAGGTAAAGCGATAATGTCAGACTCAAAGAAAAATCTGATCAAAAATAGGGATATAAGTTTAGATAAAAGGCCGCTAACATTCTTGTATTTAATAAGGATTGTGTCTTGAAAAGGGTCTAGTTTTTTGGGACATGGCTGGTGGATGAGGCAGAATTATTAGCTGGAAGGGAAATATGCAAAGGTTCAGATCGGTTTTTCGTTTAAACTCATGAACAATCATTTGCGGTGGCCAGGATTTTGGATCACAAACGACTGCAACGGAGTCCTGAGGCACACTTATTTTGAAGGAAGCTTTTTCACGAGGCATGCTAAAATTGAATTTCGTAACGGAAACATTAACCATACACTTACTAGCAATGAATGCTGCAACAGATTCACAAGTAGTGTCCGAGGATAGTCTGGACACAAATACTTGCTTACGTGGTGTAACAACATTAAGTGTGGGTGCTTGTGGCAAAGAAACTGTACTGTTAGAACTATTTTCTTTAGGGGACGAATTACGAGAGGTTCTACCTTTTCGACTAGATACAACCCGCATCAAAGATTCGGTAGGTTGTATAGGGGCTTTATCAAATAAGGTTATAATCGAACCACAAGTAGATGGCTCAGAGGAATCATCTAGGGTTAGATTACCCGGAGAGGATGAAAGGGACACCATTGGCGTTACTTCCATGCGTTGAGGAGTAGCCAAAGATGTCGAAGGCGTCTGGATGTTAGGAAAACTCAAAAAATGGGAATTCAAAACAGAGCTGGAAGTAGATTCAAATTTGAGTTGACTAAGCAACTCATGACTTGAATCAAAATCACTCGAGAGACGCTTAGCTACACAATGTAATTTCAGGAATTGATTCCTCACAGAATTACACATTCTGGAGAAATCTAATTGTATCTCGCTACACACGGGGCAGGACCATTTTAAGTCACCACAATAGTTTTTAGGGATGGAAGTAACCTTATCACAGTCCCGACCGGAGAGCCCGGCACACTTAGCGTGCATGACATTATCACACAACCAGCAGTGCACAAACTGTGGCTGAACCGAATCATATTTCCTACAGGGGTTCAATGAAAAACAAGCCGATCAGGCGAGCGAGCGCGACAGTAGAAAACCCTGTGCAGGTCTTCAAAGACAAGTATTTTCATTATAACAGGATTTAAATATATCGCTTGAAGTCGATTTTGCTTGTATCGAGAGTAGGTAGCTTACGATAGTCTGGCAACACTGGACTGCGGCTGTTGATTGTTTATGTTTAGTTCGTTATATCGTCGCCGCGGCGTAGCGACTGCGCCGCGATGCATCTGCTGCGCTGGAAAATTTGTTTCTTGAATAACTTCGGAGTTCAATATTCGATCTTACTGATTACACACATTGAGAGTAGGATACTTACCATGTGTGCCAAATATCAAATCTCTGGCTTTAACATTGCTAATGTTATGGTGATTTTTCTAATTTTAAAACCAACGGGACTTGATATCGAATATAGAAAATAAACTTGATCTGCGTATGGTATTCATGAACATACATTCCAAATTTGAAGTCTCTAGCTCTTCTAGTTGCTGAGATCCACGCGTTCATACAGACGGACGGACGGACAGACAAACGGACAGACGGACAGGTGTCAATCGACTCGGCTATTGATACTGATTCAAAATATATATACTTTATAGGGTCGGAGATGCCTCCTTTTGCCTGTTACATACATTCACACAAATTCATTATACCGCTTTTGACCATTCTTAATGGGCACTGCTTATAAAAAGGTAAGCAAATAAGGCGCGCGAAAATATCGCAAAAGCACTCAATCTTAACCAGGGACCGTAATGATTATGATTTTTAGACCCTTTACTTTAAAAAAGTAAAACGGGTCTATTAAGTTTGTCAAAAAAAAAATGTGCGTAACAGGTCGAAGGAAGTCCGGCAGACCCCATAAAGTATATATATTCTTGATCAGCATCACCAGCCGAGTCGATATAGCCATGTCCGTCTGTCCGTCTGTCCGTCTGTCCGTCTGTCCTGCTGTCCGTCTGTCCGTCTGTGCTGGCGTATGAGCGCCTAGATCTCAGAGACTATAAGAGCTAGGGTCACCAAATTTGGTGAGAATACTCCTAAGGGCTGCACAAAGGTCAAGTTTGTTTTAGAATTTTGCCACGCCCCCTCCCGCCCCAAAAAATCGGAAAAACCCTAATAACTCGAGTAATTTAAAAGATACAAGTTCCAAAATCGGCATACATAAAATTTACTTTCCTTTCGATGCGTACTAAAAATTTCATCAAAATCGGACAATAAACACCGGAGATTTGAAGCAAACAAATTATCGAATGTACAATGGCAGGAAATGTGCAGGAAATGTGCAGATATGTTAAGATTAACATTTGTATGTTAAGATTAACATTTGTATGTTAATATTAACATATGTATGTTAAGATTAACATTTGTATGTTAATAATTCAAGTGTAGCATAAGCGATTATATGTAATTAATCGGAAGCTAATCTGAGCAGCGTCAAATATATTTAGGTTTATATATAAGTCTCTAAGTTTGTGACTGTTATTTCATTGTTGAAGAATAAGTAAAGGGTCTCTCATAGTCGATTTCGACTGTAGCCTTTCCGACTGGTTAAAATATATATTGTAACATAAAAGTTATTTGTTGATTTTTATAGCCTGTGCCCATTAAAAATGGGCAAAAAAGGCTATAATGAATTTGTGTGAATGTATGTAACAGGCAAAAGGAGGCATCTCCGACCCTATAAAGTATATATATTTTGAATCAGTATCAATAGCCGAGTCGATTGACACCTATCCGTCTGTCTGTTCGTATGTCCGTCCGTCTGTATGAACGCGTCGATCTCAGCAACTATAGGAGCTAGAGACTTCAAATTTGGAATGTAGGTTCCTGAATACCATACGCAGATCAAGTTTATTTTCCATTTTCGATATCTCACCCCCCGCCCACGCAAATAGAAGAAAACCTCAAATTCCAAGATAATTCAGTCTAACATGACTGATAGTTGAAGTATAACTCACGATGAGCAATTTGCTGCAATCGCGATCGACCCATATATAAGGGAGATATTAAGGAATTTGTTTTAATTCCATTTTTTGGCAAAGCGAGAGAGCATATGAAAAATCCATTTGCGCAAACGAGAGAGAATATGATTATCTGATGATTTGCGGTGGCGCCCGCTGTGTGGCGCACTGTGTCATGTGACATGTGGCGCCATCCATCTGCCACACTCATAACTATACATTGTAATGTAAATTAATATTAGCGATTGTTTACAATCTTTATTAAGATAATTAAGCTTAAATGAACAGTATAACCACGCTAACCAATTTGCTGCAAGTTTCATAGCGATCGACCCACAAATAAAGGAGATATTAAGGAAATTCTATAATTAACATTATTTCCTAGTTGTTGGCAAGAGCGAGAGAGTATATGACAATCTTCTTTGCCCTATCGCTCACCTAGTCTTTCTTTCGGGAATGTAAAATTAATATTAGCGACTGATGTTTCTTAAGATAACACAGCTTAAACTAACAGCTGAACAACGCTAAGAAATTTAATACAAGTTTTATAGCAATCGACTCATTAATAAAGGAGGTATGTATTAAGGAATTTCTTTTATTTTGCCACTATTTCATAGCTGTTGGCAAGAGCGAGAGCACATATGACAATCTTCTGTGCACTATCGCTCGCCTTGTCTTCCTACCGTGAATGTAAAATTAATATTTGCGACTGTTTACACTCATCTTCGTTGAGATAACACAGCTTAAATTGACAGTACGACAACGCTAAGCAATTTGATGCAAGTTTCATAGCGATCGACCCACACATAAAAGAGATATTAGGGAATTTCTTTTTTTGCCATTATTTCATTATAATTGGCCAGTTGTCCAACACTATCCTACAACAGTCTGGGAGTTGTCCAGCACTGACAAACAGAATAATTACTATTATTATATTAATTTATATTTGCGATTGCTAACACGTATGGTTGACAATTCTACGTTTCCATCATAGTATTAAAATAACTTAAATTTTCTGAATTACCAAAAACCATATATATAAACATTGCCTTATATTTCAAATATAAATGGTTTGGCGCGCAATAAGATAATAGCTGTGTGTAAGAGAGAGAATCATCGGCTGTTGCCAGACTACATGCAAAGCAATTCCACTATAATTAAAATACTTTTCCAAAATACTTTTATTTTAAGACCTGCACAGGGTATCCACCTGTCGCGCCCGCTCGACTGATCGGCTTGTTATTGTTAAATTTAAAAATTAAAAATTATTTTTCAGCTTTTAATTTAAAAATTGAAAATAAAAATTGAATGCAAATATCTTTTGAAGTGGTGTATTGCAAAAATGTTAAAATATTGGTGATCTATGATTCAATATCTTTCATATGATTTATCACATGTCCTTCAAAGACGAATATTAAGGATTGTGGTATATTTCTTAAAATTCGTCCTTCAAGGACATGTGATGTATCATATGAAAGGTATTAAATCATAGCTAACCAACATTTTTACATTTTTTTTATACACCACTTGGTTCAAAAGATATTTGCATTAAATTTTTATAATAAAAATTGAAAATTAATTAATTAATTAATTTTTAATTTTCAATTTTTATAATAGAAACTACCAAATAATTATTTACTTTCAATTTGTATTATAAAAATTTCGCAGGTTTGATTTTTTTGAAACTCATAACTCTTATTTGCAATCCCTGGTATAAACCAGTGGTCGGCACACGCCTTGCACCGCGTATAGAGAATTTCTCTGCCGCAACGCAGCCTGCATACGTACAGTATAAATTTTCGTGTGCCGTCGCTGCTGCGACTTGTTTCTGTTAAGTCGCTGTCTTGGCGATGTTATGGCGCTGTTACGTTTAAATGCCGCTGTTGGAGCGAAGCAAAATGAATCAGCTGCTGATCAGCCATTATGATGCTACGCTGCGCAACTTTTACGAATTATACATTGTATACACAGAAAAATTAATGTTTGATGAAGTTTTCGAAAAAGTATTCCTTTTTTATACAAATTATGACCAACATATAGCCGACTTAATGCGAATCAAAAATATAAAGGGGATATACGTGGGGACGACATAGTAAAAACAATTCACTAAAACAATAATCGCTACATGCTTAAAGTCTGTTGTCATTCTGTTAATTCGCACACTAACGCAATGAAACATATGACTGTGTTGATGCCCACCATTGCTTTAGATGTCCAATAAAAGCTAAAGCATAGCAAGCTGACCACCTTGTGGTGGTAGAGATGTCGCTATCAAACTAGCGTTTTAAAACAAACGAGGAAAACACGTAACGTTTACTCTTAATAGGCAAGCTTATAGCATGCATTTGATCGCCAATACGCTTGGACTAGAAGGACCTACTCTGCAATTTCACTCTAAAACCCATGTGGACCTATGGCTCGTAGTTATGGGGGAATGCTAGTAGCAGCATCACTGACATCATACAGCACGCACAATCCAAAATCACTGGGGCGCCATGGTATGTTCCTAACAAGAACATTCACATAGGTCTAAACATTGTGTCCATAGCACAACAAAAAGCGAACTACCACCTCAAACTACTTTGCACCCAAGTCATCTTGCAAAGCGCATATCTCTGGTGTGCAACCAAACACGCCTCCAACGCAACAAGCATTAAAAAAACAAAAAAAAGAAAGATAAGTAATACGCATAAGTACATTTAGTTTTTTTTTTTTTTTTTAATGCTTTGCTTTTATTTATTGAATCTTCTCCAGAGGGAGACTAACAATAAGTTTATCAAATCTTAAAATAATACGTTAGATAACAGCCATTTTGACTGAATCCGAGTTAAAGGGCCCTAATGGATTATTGCTGGGCTGGTAGATCGTTGCGTTGGAGGCGTGTTCGGTCGCACACCAAAGATAAGCACCTTGCAAGATGATTTGGGTGCAAAGATAGTTTGAGGTGGTAGTTCGCTTTTTGTTGAACTATCTCATCTTTTACGGGTAGAATGCTTAGATCTCTGTGAATGTTTTCGTTCCGAACATACCATGGCGCTCCAATGATGGTTCTCAGGATTTTGGATTGTTGGCGCTGTATGATGTCGATGTTGCTGCTACTCGCATTTCCCCAAAGCTGCGAGCCGTAGGTCCAAATTGGGTTTAGAGTGGAATTGTAGAGTAGAACCTTGTAGTCCAAGCATAGACGCGATCGAGAATTTATAATCCAATGGAGGCTATTAGCTTTTAGTTTTAGGTGCGTTTTTTTAGCTTCGATGTGTCTCCGCCAGGTAAGTCGCCTATCAAGGTGTATGCCAAGATACGTCACTTCATCAGCTTGGGGGATCTGCGTATTGTGTAACGTTAGCGGAGGGCAAGTCTGCCTATTAAGAGTAAAAGTTACATGTTTACACTTTTGCTCGTTTACTTTAATACGCCAGTCTGATAGCCACTTCTCCACCACCACCAGGTGGTCAGCTAGTTGTGCTGTAGCTTGTATTGGACATCTAGAGCGACTTAAGATAGCGGTATCGTCAGCAAACGTAGATGTTGTCAGTCGCTCGTTTATGGGTATATCCGCCGTGAATAGAACATTAAGGGTTGGCCCCAGTACGCTGCCTTGAGGAACTCCAGCTTCTATACTGAAGTCGTCGGATGTAGTAGCGTTGCATCTCACTGAGAAGACTCTGTTGTAGAGGTACGACTCAAATAGCTTGTGAGTATGTTCAGGCAGTAGTATTTTGATTTTGTGCATGAGACCTTCGAGCCAGACTCGGTCGAATGCTTGAGAGACGTCGAGGAATATCGCACTGCAGTATTCCCGGTTTTCGAATGCAGTACGTATTGCTGATGTTATTCGGTTGACTTGCTCGATAGTTCCATGGTTCTCCCGGAAGCCAAATTGATGTGCTGGAATTACATTGTTTGTCCTCAGGTATGGGATTATCCGCGCAAGGAGGCATTTTTCAAGCAGTTTTGACAAGCACGAGAGTAAGCTTATTGGTCTGTAAGATGATGGTCCTGGTTTCGGTATCATTATAATTGTCGATTTTTTCCATTTTTTTGGAAAGTATCCAAGTCTTGTTATTGCGTTGAAGAGCTTACAAACGAGGCAGATAGCGCAGTTTGGAAGTTCAATTATCATTTTTGGAGTTATTAGATCACAACCTGGTGATTTTTTTGGTTTCAGTTGTTCTCTGATGACTTTTGCAATCTCGTTAGGCAGAAACTCAATTGGCTCGGTCGCAGTTTGGTTACGAGTTGGTAATGCGTCCAGTTCAAATGAATTAGTTGCGGGATTTGGCTGGAACACATTTCGTAGGTGAGAAGCAAATGTGTTGGCTCTGTCTTTGTCGCTGCGGGCCCAGCTGCCTGAAGAGTTTCTTATGGGAATGACAGGTTCGGTCGGTGCGCTAAGATTTGGATGAGCCCTCCACAGCGGATTCTTTGTGCTGGTTGGGGAGAGTTGCTCTATGTATCGACGTTGAGCGTCTTCTTCATCTTGTTTTAGAGCTTTGGTGAGTCTGCGAGTGGCTTCTTTGAGGCGTAGTTTTGAAGATGGCGATCTGTAGGTCTGCCAATCTCGTCGCAATCGTCGTTTTTGCAGAACAAGCTCTTCAATTTGCCGATTGGTTTTGTACTGGCTGGACTGCGCAGATATCCCTTGCGGTGTTGAAATTTTGGCTGCTGCTACGAGTACAGATTCCAGAGCATCAACAGAGCAGTCGATGTTCTCTTCGTTGTTGAGCTGCGGGGTTAGCTGAACATGGGAACTAACATATTTCTTGTATTTAAGCCAGTTGGTTCTGTGCGTTGTTAGCCTATGAGGATGCTCTATGATTTGCGGGCGTTGGAGAAGATTTAGTAGCACCGGGGAGTGATCGGATGATAGGTCCGAAAGTGATTCGGCACTTATCAGATTGCGTAGAATGTTCTTTGTGACTGCGAAGTCAATTAGATCTGGTAGCTTCCTGGGGTCTGCTGGCCAATATGTGGGCCTACCTGGGGAAACATAGTCCAGTTTGTTGTTTGGTTTGATGATTGCGTTGTATAACTGCTTTCCTTTGGGGGTCACAAGGCGGGATCCCCAGTGCGTGTGCTTGGCATTGTAGTCTCCTGCTGCTATAAATCGCTCCCCTAGAGTATTGTAGAAGTCCATGAATTGACCCTCAGAGATTGTAAAGCGAGGTGGGCAATAAACAGCGGCAATGGTGAGATTGCCGTTACCCGATTGTACGTTTATGGATGTAGATTGCAAATAATTTGTTGCAAACCTTTTATGAAAATGGTGCTTTATGCGGTTTCTGATGAGGATGCCGGATCCACCGTGAGCTTTGCCATCCGGATGATCTGTACCGTAGAACAAATAGCCTCGTATTTGGAAGTTGTATTTGCATGTGAGGTGCGTCTCTGCGAGCAGCATCACGTCGATGTGTCGGTCGTACAGGAATTGTGTTAGTTCAAGTTTGTGTCGTGAAACACCATTGGCATTCCACAGAGATATTCGTAGAGACGCCATTGATTATTTGGACTGTTGAGATGCAAGCATCTATATCAGTATGTTTTGATTTTGCAGGAGGCTTTGCAAAGTTGTTTTCATGAATGACATGAAGTCCATCATATTTTGTTGCAGAGAAAAGATCATGGCTTCAATGTTGTTTTGTGGCTGCCCCATGGGCTGGTGAGAGTTTACCATATTTGGCTCTTTTTCAATTAAATGTGGAATCGCTGTTGTGTGGGTTGAGTTTTCCAGTCCTGTTTTTAGAGCACTTGCAAACGAGGTGCCTTTGATAGTGTTTGCGGGACCAAATGAAGATCTTGCTGCTTTAGCGAAGAAGGCGTCAGGTGTAGTTTGGGATGGTATAAATACATTTGGTGTATTCTGGGAGCGCGGCGTTGTCGCTCGTCGGATTCGGCTTTTTAACTCTTTGTAAACTGGACAGCCTCTGTAGTTTGCTGTGTGATTTCCTCCGCAATTACCACACATTTTTGCACTTGGATCTTTTTTGTTAGCAGGGCAAGGGTCAGAGCCATGAGAGTCTCCGCAAGCTACACAGACTGGCCGAAGAGTGCAGTAGGATCTTGTGTGCCCGTATTCTTGGCAATTTGTACATTTCACTGGTCCATTGCGCTTGTGTGGTTCTTCAACAGTGATCCTGCGATGCAGCAGGAACTGCAGCTTGTAGATTGGATGTACTTCGTTTTTCTTCAATGTTCTATTGTCTGGCTCAAGCTCGACCTTGAAGAGTGGTTGCGGCTTTTTATTTTTGTTGATAATATTTGTCACCTTCTTTGCGAGAAAACCATTTTCATGTAGAGCTTCTGTAATTTCGACAGCGTTACCTCTGGTTCTATGCCCTTAAGTACCACTTGCAAGCCCTTACTGCTTTTTAGTTGGTATGTGTAATAGTTCTTCTTAGTGTCATTTAGGTATTTTGACACTACTCGAAAATGCTCTTCAGTTTTTATAGCCTGTGCCCATTAAAAATGGGCAAAAAAGGCTATAATGAATTTGTGTGAATGTATGTAACAGGCAGAAGGAAGCATCTCCGACCATATAAAGTATATATATTCTTAATCAGTATTAATAGCCGAGTCGATTGACACCTGTCCGTCTGTCTGTCCGTCTGTCAGTCTGTCCGTCTGTCCGTCCGTCTGTCCGTCCGTCCGTCTGTATGAACGCGTGGATCTCAGCAACTATAAGAGCTAGAGACTTCAAATTTGGAATGTAGGTTCCTGAATACCATACGCAGATCAAGTTTATTTTCTATTTTCCATATCAAGTCCCGTTGGTTTTAAAATTAGAAAAATCACCATAACATAAGCAATGTTAAAGCTAGAGACTTGAGATTTGGCGCACATGATAAAAAGCTTGGGTTTAATGTGTCCTGAAAATTTCATCGCGATGCCCCGCCCCCTTCGCCCTTAACTCGGAAAAGCTGATAACAAGAGCAGTTTTATAGCTAGAGACTTGAGATTTTGCACACATAATAAGTATCCTACTCTCAATGTGTGCAACAAATTTCAGTACGATCGGATATTGAACTCAGAAGTTATTCAAGAAACAAATTTATGCAGCGCAGTAGCAGCGCAGTAGCAGCGCAGTCGCTGCGCCGCGCCGACGCTACAATGAACGAAAAGACGCGTTTTCGTCCTTTCGTCTGCTGTGGCGCTAAACATAAACAATCAACAGTCGCAGTCCAGTGTTGCCAGACTATCGCAAGCAACCTACTCTCGATGCAAGCAACATCGACTTCAAGCGATATATTTAAATCCCATTATAATGAAAATTCTTTTCTTTGAAGCCCTGCACAGGGTATCCTACTGTCGCGCCCGCTCGACTGATCGGCTTGTTGTTTGTAGCTTGGTTTCACGGATGTTCCCTTTAGTGAGTGAAATAACATGAAAGTTGTTATTCCCGACCAGCTCAACAATTTTGTTAACAAGTGCGTTGGAAATCTCCTCTCGAATGTATATTGGTGGGGGCTTTTGTTTCTTTGGGAAAGTACATTTAGTTATGTTTTTGTTGAATCCAAGCTGTTTACGTTAAGTGGCTTGAGGATGATATTGTTAGTTTAAGATATATAAGCTACGGCTGCGCATTAGATAAGGACTGTTGATAAGGGTGAATAAGTTAGGCAATTGGATTAGAAATCTATTCTGAATATTGTTAATAATTCTAACAAGAGTTGCTTGGCTAGTTGGGTGATAACTCCTCTCTTTCTTAAAAAGAATAGTTCCAGATTCTTAATCGTTTTTTGATAAAAACTCCATTTAATTATTTAATCTATTTAATATATCAAGCTCAACTCGATGAGTGAAGACGGGCCTACGCTAGTGCAGTAGTCTGTATTTTTTCTGCAGTCGAATAGTGCAAGCTTAAAATTTTATCACTCGAGCGCAGCTCCTATCGGCTGATACAAACGCCAGATTTCGAGATAACTGTACAGTGTTCAATGTAACTTGGCTTGTAACTTTTTCTCGACAAGGCGGATGTCAAAATCGTAGTCTACGACGAATTCTTAGAAAATTTGCCAATGAAACCATGGGTCTAAAGTAAAAATCAAGATTTTAATGACAAATTGCATGTTTTATAATCTTCATAACAGCTGTTGAGAATATAGCTGATATGCAATCAACCTTTTCTGAAGTCGTTGACTGTGACAGTTACAGCTACAAAGTTGGACGTGATGGTCAGGTCCGTATTATGGCCACCAGTGAGGCTAACAACACGATCTTAGTTAATCTGCTAACTGCTAAAAATGTAGAGTTTCACACATATCAGATTAATCAAATACGAGCGTATAGAGCTGTCATACGGAATCTACATCACAATACACCCCCTGATCTTATTCCGGATGCCCTGAATAAAATGGGCCTTACTGTCCGCCACATAGCTAATGCAAGGAATCGAACTACCAAAATGCCAATTCCAATGGTTTTTATTGATTTAGAGCCTGCCAGTAACAACAAAACGATATTTGATATTTCAAAACTATGTAATTCTATGGTTACTGTAGAGCCACCAAGAAAGTTCAATGATCTCGTTCAATGCCATAGATGCCAGGAGTTTGGACATACGCAAAGCTACTGTCGCAAGCCGTATCACTGCGTCGAATGCAGTGGCATCTAAGTGCATCAAACCACTCGAAGTCCCAGCCACATGCGTCCATTGGCGCGATGTATGCAGAATCCACAAAGCCACAGTACAACAACGGGATCAAGGAAATACTATGCACATTATTAACATAACTTCAGCTAAATCCACTTTTACCAGCAAAATGCCTAATATTACCCCCTCTCATGCCTGGACTGACAATATCAGCTATGCTGGTATAGTAGGAGGCCAAGCCAATAACAATACTGCTTCTAGTAACCCAAAGCAAGTTCAAGCCGAGCCTGATCAACCAATCATCACTTAAATCCAAGCCCTGATGCAATTAATGCAAGCATAGTTTGTCCAGACGACGCTAAACATGGGCACTATTTTGACATCATTATACAAATAGGTCGAAAGCTAGTCTTATGGAATGCTAACGGCCTATGTAAAAGCAGGCCTGAGACTGAAATGTATCTCAAAAGAAACAACATTGATATAATGCTTATATCTGAATCCCACTTCGCTCAAAGATCCTACTTTAAAATTAATGGATGCAACATAATTTTCGCAAACCACCTGAGTGTTAATGCTAGAGGCGGTGCTGCACTTAAAAAATAGTATTAAATACTGCGAACGCACTCCCATTCTGGAACACTGGCTGCAAGCAGCCGTAATGTCACCCAACCGAAAGCCTAACAATTGATGCGGTCTACGCACCGCCCAGATACCATATAACCTCCCAAATGTTCACACAAATTTTCCAAGTCCTTGGAAACAGGTTCATAATTGGGGGCGACTTTAACTCAATACCTGGTGGGGCTCTAGGTTATGCAACCCAAAGGGAATCGCCCCATTGTCAAGCGCCCAAGCAATGCATCTCTATACCCACTCACCTGGACACCCTACTTAATGGCCAACAGACCCCAGCAAGCTGACAGATGTCCGTGACTTTGTGATCACACGTTAAATTAATCCTAACGTTATATAAACAGAGAACGAGTTTTATCTTCTATCTGACCACTAAGCAGTGGTAATTCGCGTCAACTTACGTGTAAATACCAGTAGACGCCCCACTAAGTTGCTAAGAAGGAACTTAAATAGTCAGGTATTTAAGGCCACATTGGACTCGATACCAAATCCTGCTATCATACTCATTTGGCGAGGCTATTGAAGACGCGGTTGAAATATTGACACGCAGCATACTTAAAGCAGCCAATCTTAGTAATTCTCCTTATCCTATGAACTCAAGGAGGCACGTGTGACACAGAGACCGATATCTCCATTCTGAAGAAGTCACTGCGCAGCTGAGATTAAAACGTCTTCGTAGAGTCTGGCAGCTAAGTCGAAATCCTCGCGACAAGGCATCTCTAAGCCGTGCTTCTAATGACCTGAAGATACTTTTGTACGATCTACGCAATGTGGGGCTGGCTGACTATCTTCGGAACGCGCAACCAAACGGAATCAAGCACAACCTTTAGAACCCCACAAATTACCTAAAGAGGCCTAACAAAAGAATCCAACCTGATGGGTTGTGGTGTTGGTCTAATGAAGAGAAAGCACGGACTCTTTCACATCACCTGGAGAACACTTTCACTCCCTTTAACTTATGCTCTGCCCCGGATGTAGCTGCCACTCAATCATTCCTTGACGCGCCCTGCCAAATGGCTTTGCCGATGCGCCCTATACTAATAGAAGAACAGCATTTCTAGCCACATCGAGCGATTATGCAGAAGCTTTAGCCATACTCCAAGCACAGCTGTCAAGTCTTGAGCCCTGGCTAAAACGATGGAACATTGTGGTAAATAAAAACAAGTCTGCACACATTACTTTTGCAACAAGACCAAAAACATGTCCTCCAATTTCTTTAAACGGTATCACCTTGCCGTCAAAAGACTCTGCAAAATATCTCGGCCTAACCTTGGATAGGAGGCTGACTGGTCAGCACACATTAAAATCAAAAGAAACCAGCTATACCTGAAACATAGGCAAGTAAAATATCTCCTTGGTCATAGTTCTCAACTCAACCTAAGAAACAAAGTGCTGCTCTACGAATGCATTCTAAGCCGATATGGAGCTATGGGATTTATCTGTGGGGCGCAGCATCAACATGAAATATTGAAATACTGCAAAGATTTCAGAGCAAAACTCTGCGAAGCTTGGTTGGTGCGCCTTACTATATCAAAAACATGGACCACGGGATTCCCACCGTCACCGAAGAGGTGACCTGTTTCAGCCAGACGCACATCCAAGGGCTTGACGCAAACTACAAGCATTTAGCCATCGCCACGCCGCCTTAAAAGGCAGGACCCTTTGGATTTGCCTTTTAGGCCTACCAAAGAGTGATAATGTAAATAGTTTACATTCCCTACAAATGTAATCTCCTGCAAATATTTGATCATAACATTTACTAATTATCTAAAAGATAGATTGTAAATAATGTATGGAAGTTTCCAGCCGGTGTACAGATCTCAGTCTGACCAGGTCCGGATCTAACAAGAAATTTGTAAGATTCGATGGACGCTGTTACTAAGGGCGGAAAATGTTCAGCAGTGGGAGAAATAAAATATATCCAATGACAACTAACAACTACGCCCGTGAGACGAACCAGAATCAGGAACGTTACAGGGTATTCTCACCGTACGCTTAACTGAGTCTACGGCAAACAAAACTACTTGGGTTAGAAAAACGATTCTCATGACTCTACGGTACCTACAGTTATGGGTTTACAAAAAATCAAACCTCCGAAATTTTTATAGTATAAATTGAAAATTAACCAGTCGGAAAGGCTACAGTCGAAATCGACTATGAGAGACCCTTTACTTATTCTTCAACAATGAAATAACAGTTACAAACTTACAGACTTATATATAAACCTAAATATATTTGACGCTGCTCAGATTAGCTTCCGATTAATTAAATATAATCGCTTATGTTACACTTGAATTATTAACATACAAATGTTAATCTTAACATACAAATGTTAATCTTAACATACAAATGTTAATCTTAACATACAAATGTTAATCTTAACATATCTGCACATTTCCTGCACATTTCCTGCCATTGTACATTCGATAATTTGTTTGCTTCGAATCTCCGGTGTTTATTGTCCGATTTTGATGAAATTTTTAGTACGCATCGAAAGGAAAGTAAATTTTATGTATGCCGATTTTGGAACTTGTATCTTTATCGAGTTATTAGGTTTTTTCCGATTTTTGGGGGCGGGAGGGGCGTGGCAAAATTCTAAAACAAACTTGACCTTTTCGAGGATCACATGAGTATTGTCACCAAATTTGGTGACCCTAGCTCTTATAGTCTCTGAGATCTAGGCGTTCATACATCACGACAGACGGACAGCAGGACAGACGGACAGCAGGACAGACGGACAGACGGACAGACGGACATGGCTATATCGACTCGGCTGGTGATGCTGATCAAGAATATATGTACTTTATGGGGTCTGCCGGACTTCCTTCGACCTGTTACGCACATTTTGACAAAGTTAATAGACCCTATTTACTTTTTTAAAGTAAAGGGTCTAATAATTATTTGGTAATTTCTATTATAAAAATTGAATGCAAATATCTTTTGAACCAAGTGGTGTATAACAAAAATGTAAAAATATTGGTTATCTATGATTTAATACCTTTCCGATTTAAGAAATATACCAGAATCATTAATATTCGTCCTTGAAGGATATGTGATAATTCGTATGGAAGGTATTGAATCATGGATCACCAAAATTTTTATATTTTTGTAACACACCACTTGGTTTAAATGGGCCTGTGCCCATTAAAAATGGGCAAAAAAGGCTATAATGAATTATAATGAATTAAAGCTAGAGACTTGAGATTTGGCACACATGATAAAAAGCTTGGGCTTAATGAGTCCTGAAAATTTCATGGCGATGTCACGCCCCCTTCGCCCATAACTCGATAATGCTGATAACAAGAGCAGTTTTATAGCTAGAGACTTGAGATTTGGCACATGGTAAGTATCCTACTCTCAATATGTTCTACAAATTTCAGTACGATCGGATATTGAACTCAGAAATTATTCAAGAAACAAATTTATGCAGCGCAGCAGATGCGTTGCAGCGCAGTAGCAGCGCAGCCGCTGCGCCGCGCCGACGATATAATGAACGAAAAGACGCGTGGCGCTGTGGCGCTAAACATAAACAATCAACAGTCGCAGTCCAGTGTTGCCAGACTATCGCAAGCTACCTACTCTCGATGCAAGCAAAATCGACTTCAAGCGACATATTTAAATCCCATTATAATGAAAATACTTTTCTTTGAAGACCTGCACAGGGTATCCTATTGTCGCGCCCGCTCGACTGATCGGCTTGTTATAATAAAAATTGAGAATGAGAGTTTTCTTTTAATTTTTTTCAATAAAAACCAACAAATAACTTTTATGTTATAATTTATATTTTAACAAGCGGAACAGTCGGGACCCCGACCGTAATATACCCTGTGGGTCTACAGGAACCCGTTCAAATTCACTCCAGATGAAATTCTCTAGTAGTTCTTTATTTTTTAATTTGTGGGCGAAGGGGGCGTGGCATCGTGATAAAAATTTCTGGACAAATCGAGCTCAAGATACTCATCATGTGTGCCAAATCTCATGTCTCTAGCTACAAAACTGCTTTTGTTATGTGGTTTTTGAGCTAGAAAACTGCTTGCTTTATGAGCTTTTACTTAATTTGAGGGCGAAAGGGGCGTGGCATCGCGATTAAATTTTCTGGACACATTGACCCTAAGATTCTTATCATATGTGCCAAATCTCAAGTTTCTTACTGTAATATTGCTCTTGTTATAAGCTTTTCCGTTTTGTAGGCAAGGGGGGCGTGGCATCGTGATAAAATTTTCTGGACACATTGACCACAAAATATTTATTATATGTGCCAAATTTCAAGTCTCTAGCTGCAAAACTGCCCTTGGTATGAGGTTTTTGAGCTACAAAACTGCTTGCTTTATAAGCTTTTACTTAAATTGTGGGCAAAGAGGGCGTGGCATCCAAAAAAAAAGATAAACTTGATCTGCCTGCAAAAATTTCCAGTGCTGGGACACCAAGTTCAAGCTTCTAGCTCTTACCATCTCTGAGATCCTTTCGTTCATACGGACGGACCGACGGACCGACGGACCGACAGACCGACAGACCGACGGACCGACGGACAGACGGACAGACGGACATGGCTATATCGACTCGGCTATTGATGCTGATCAAGAATATATATACTTTATTGGGTCGGCCATGCTTCCTTCTGCCCGTTACATATTTTTAACAAACTTAATATACCCCCACAGGGTATAAAAATCATAATCATTACGGTCCCTGGTAAATTGGGTTATCGTAACAAGTCTACTGAAGTAGAGGATTTGCCGGGATTGTTTCACACAGCCAGCGGGGTCAACCTCACTGTCCTCTACCGGTTAATACTATAATTTCTAACTACGTTGTTAATTAAAGAAATGTGTTATGGTTCTTAATCTATTGATTAATAATTAATAATCTAGACTACGCGTGCCCTGCTGCACTGTTACTCGAGCCCTAGTGCTCATCTTATTATTTACTTACATTACCCTTTTCTCTGTCTCGGCTCCTTAGCACGTCATTTCACTTCTCCTGATCGTAACTAATTGACGTGCCCTTCGCAAGCTTCGCGCACGCCAACCTCGGTCACACAACTCACCACAGAGATTTCGGTCTTCACTTCGGAGCTTTCTCTCTCTCTTTTTCTCTCTCGACGAGGTGAAGCCGCGCTCTGATTGGCAGTGCTGTGTAACCACGTGCCTATCCGCGAAGGACCGTCGTTATATTCAGACTCAAATGTTTAAGTTGCTGCCTCACAATAAAAAATAACTATAAAAAAAACCTCAGGGGTGTGTGTATTATTATGATTACCTAAATAAATTGATCTTAGCAAATGAATGTGATTTAATATTATTAATTTATATTTATTATAAAAAATAGAAATTAATAAAAATAATATAAATTTAATATTTGAATGATTATTTTCTTATTTTATAATAATTTTGGATAAAATATTTGTATTATCCAATTGTAGTTCAGTATTATTGAAAAATTTATATCCAGTAACTAGGTTAGGTTAGGTTAGGTTCATCGAACTGCACAACTGAATGTTCAGTTCACCCAGAGGCCATTCGGCCCATTGTGATGTCCGTCACCTGTAGGAATAGAAATGGATTGTTGGAGGGTTGAAGGGAGTGGGAAAAGGAGTTTGGGCTATCCTGGTCCCGAAAATCCTAATTGGTCCCGTTTGGCGGGATTCGCCTTTGGAACCAACCAGTGGAGCCCAGGAAAAGTACCAGATCCTCCAGTCGCAGTTTTGCGAGACTGTCTAGTTCTTCGAAAAAGGGTTCCCCGAGAAAACGGGTTCTCCTTCTAAGAAGTGCAGGGCAGTCACACAGAAGGTGTTGGATGCTCTCCTCTTCCTCTTCATTCCCGTGATTCTTGTGATGGTACACCATACCTTAATGCCATTCGGCCAATGGGACAGTGAGCCGTCAGGACTCCTATCAACACCCTTATCCTGTTCTTGCTAAAGTGTAGGAGTTCTGATGATCGCTTTGGGTTGCGGTCTGACCAGATTGCTTTGGATATATTGCATCCCTGGGTTGTTTTCCACTCCTCTTCTGCCGCAGTCCTCGCCGTTCCTGATAGTTCGGAGAGGACATACTGAAGAGGTCTTTGTACATCAGTCACCGCACGGATTGCTGGTAGCGCAGATCCTTGCCTTGCACATTCGTCAGCCCTTTCGTTTCCTGGTACACCAGAGTGCCCAGGTACCCAGACAAGTCTGATTGAATGATGGCAACGGTTCAGCGCTGTGACTGTGTTTCGAATGAGTTTGCTCTTGGTGGTGTTTGAGGACAGAGACTTAAGGGCTGCCTGACTGTCAATGTAAATAGATATGTTCCTTGAAGGTTCCTCCAAGGTGGATATCAGTTTGGTCGACTGCCAGACAGCATAGATCTCCGCCTGGAAAACACTGCACCAGTCTGCAAGACGGTATGAGAGATTCGCAGCACGGTATATAGAGTACACACCTGCTCCAGTGCCTTCATCCGTTTTCAAACCATCCGTATAGATTGACAGCTCGTTCCCACATAGAGGGGTTTTTTGATGCCAATTGGTCCGTGATGGGAACACAATGTTGCACCTGTCTTCCCACTTATTTTCAGGAACGCAATAGTCCTCCTTGTGTGGCCCAGCATTGCTTTCTACTGAGCGTAGAATGGCGCTGTAACCTACCGTACTTGGCTTAATGAGGTTCAGAGCTCTGACCGCACTCCTGGCTGCCGCGTACTTCAGGAAGATGTCTTTTGGTTCCAGGTCTAACATGACGTTTAGGGCTGCTTGGGGAGTGGAGCGTATACATCCCGTTAAACCCAAACAAGCCAGTCTTTGTACTTTTTGGAGATTATCTAGGTGAGATTTGGTGCATGCCAGTGCTCCATAAGTAAGTATGGGTCTGACAACAGCCGTATAAAACCAGTGGACAATATTCGGTCGTAGCCCCCATCTTTTCCCAAAAGTCTTCTTACACAAAGAAGGCTTGCAGTGCCTTTTTCATCCTCTCCTCCGAGTTTCTCTTCCAAGAGAGTTTCGAGTCGAGAATTACTCCTAGGTACTTTGCCTCCTTTGCCAGTCTAAGCTGTATCCCTCCTAGTGTAGGAAGTCTAAAGCTCGGTATCTTGTACTTTCTTGTAAACAGAACCAGCTCGGTCTTTTGTGGGTTTGCCCCAAGACCATTTTGCTCTGCCCACCTTAGAGTAAAGCCGAGTGAATTTTCCATCAGTTCACTGATTGTTGGCAAGAACTTGCCAGTCACCAGTAAAGTCAGGTCATCAGCGTAGGCCGTTACTCTGCATCCTCTATTTTTCAGTTTTAGAAGATGGTCGTTGAGAACGAGATTCCACAATAGAGGAGATATGACTCCTCCTTGCGGTGTCCCCCTCGTGGCCAACTTTCTAATTTTCGAAGTGCAATGTTGGGAGTTGATCAATCTGCAGCTGAGCATATTACTGAGCCACTGATTGATCAGTGGGTGTGAGCCAATTTTGGCAAGTGCTGCCGTTATTGACTCGATCCTCACATTGTTAAAAGCTCCTTCTATATCGAGGAATGCCACCAGCGCAAACTCCTTTCTTTGCAGTGCTGTCTCAACGGATCTACCTTTGAGATAGGCATATTGAGAACTGCTGAATACATGTGGAGTCGGCTTCGTCTTCAGATATAGATCCAGAAGTCGTTCTAGCGTTTTTAATAAAAACGATGATAGACTAATTGGTCTATAGTCCTTCGTTGAGCCGTGGTTTATCTTTCCTGCTTTGGGAATGAATGCCACTCTGACTTCCCTCCAGATACGTGGGATGCATCATATAGAGAGGCAATAGCCATGGCAAGAGGTCGTGACACGCAACTTGCAGCTTGCTTGTAGGGTTGAAATGACTTGATAGCCCAGATTATCATCTCTTTACCTCCCTCATCCACTTCCAAGCAACCCGGGATGTGGGTGTCCATGAGAAGTTCCAAAGACTCATGGCTATTCCTGGCGAGAGTGCCGTCCAGGTCGCATAGGAGACCTGGCTTAGCGGGATATTTAGCCAGTAGTGCGAGAGGTTTTGAGTGTTACCAGACTCGGTAAGCTTCTCGTACCGCCTTACTTCGTGCTTTTTCTTCAGTTTCCTCTCCAGATTGACGCCTTCCTGCCGTCGTAGCAGACATTCGCCTGCTGCAGTATGACCGCTGGCGACACGCAGAGAGGATTTCTCCTCACCGTGCCCGCCGGTGGTAGCAGTCACGACTCCCACCGACGTTTGGGCTGAAATCCCAGCCTGAATTGAAAACTCTTCTTCCATCCAGGGGGGGGGAGTTTGGGGTTGGTTAATTTTTTTTATTGGGAACCACCCCATAGCGTTTTAGGCCTATCCGCCAGGCACCTCTTAACCATGGTAGCGTTCGGTACACCCCATCGATTAGTTTCCTAATCGACTGAGAGTTCCTGTCCGCCGCAAGACTCCGCAATACCTCGGTCGAGCAAGTGACTATGCATCCACCGATCGATCGGGATAATGCCGAGTCCATTGTCCAGCCGGCACCTTCGTGGAGGGTTCAGTTAGAGGATTTTTGCCAGCCAAAGGCAGTAACTGATTTTTGCCAGCCAAAGGCAGTAACTAAGTAGTTTGTGAATTTTTTGTGTTTTACATAGATTGGAATGTTGTCTGTTTTATTATTGTAAGTTATGTTGTTTATGATTACAATGGTTTCCAAAGTTACATGATAAGTGCTTGTAAACCATGTTCCATTAATATAACTTGTTCCTGACACTAAAATAGCGCCGTCTGTTATGATTTTAATTGAATTTTTTTCATATATTTTAATACACCTTGTAAAAAGTTTATTCAGGGGATTAACAAAACAATTTGAATCAGAAGTAATATGGGCACGACTATTATGAATTGATTTATCTATAGTATTACATTAAGCAACCTTTTTTTTTACAATTAAGTTTCCATCTGTCTGAGAAATGGCTTTAAGCCCGATTTCTCATATTACCGATACAGCCTACTTTATGAAAATGTTACTTTACCATAAATATAGAATTTAACATTTATCGTTTTCTCATCTTGCCCTTTTCAAAATATTTAAAGTTTGTAATAATGTGGCATCTCAGTGCCCTGAAATGGGCCACACAATTCCCGAGGCTGCAAGATTTATTAGAAATGGTCAGCAATTTGAAGCAATTTATTATTCTAACCTTCGTTGTGTATAGACGTGTTTATCTGTGCTCTGTGACTTTATTAGTTTTCTGCTGAGTATACTAATTAAATATTGATTTATTTGTGTCATATTGTGTTACGTTAATATTCGGTGTTTAATTCTGTTTATTTTGTGCCCGTAAACCGTGTTTGTTAATTTGTGATAGCAATTATTTGTGCATTTGTTACAGCTTTGCGTATATCACAAATTTGCATACATACTAAGCGTGTGTTGTTGTTGTTTTTTATTTTCGTTTTGTTCTTTGTACTCTCGCGCTCAAATTTGTGCAGCTGCTTGAGTAACTGTTCTTATCAGTGATTTTGTTTTTGTGCATTTTGTGTGTTGTCGCAAAACGCTCTTGTGTTTTTGTCTAACGTGTTTGTTTTTGTTTCTCTTACTTTGCCGTTTCCCTTTCTTGTGCAGTGCTACTCTAACTTTGTAACTAACAATTTTAGAGCATATTGATTTTTTAATAATGTTTGTCTGCTGCATCAAAGTCTGCAAATGTCAGTCGGACGCTAAGGCCGACTACATTTGTTGTTGGTTGTGCGATAACGTAGCACATATTAAATGTGCTGGTTACGTACCTAGAGTAAAAGATTATATTTCAAATAATCTTGGCTTGAGATGGTGCTGTGAGTCTTGTCGGGAGGCCGAATTGAACATTCAAAAGTTCATGAGACAGACTAGACAGGGCTTTAATGCCCTTCGCACAGCATTTAACAAACTGCATTCCGATTTTCAGGCTATGGAGGATAAATTTACTAACTTAAAGTTACTAGATGACGCCTCTATGCCTACTGCGAATCTATTGTTACCAACATCTGCCTATCTAGCCACACCGGCCCAGCCTCCGGTTCTGTGTCCGATTACTCCGACCAACAATAATATCAATAATATTAATAAAACTGATAAAAATAATCTGATTCTTTTAAATACTCCTGCTCCTTCCCGGAGCGAATCTTTTAGTAATTCATCTGTTGTTAATTCCCCTCCAACTATATCAGTACCTCCTATAGAAAAAATGACTGTTAAGCCTCTTTCAGCTGTTCCGCCTAGGAAACAGATTTTCGTCTCTCGGCTTGCCCCTGATACTTCGGTTGATGATGTTAAAGCCTACATTCAAGCCAAATTAAAAACCACTAATATTACAGTGGAAAAATTTAAATTTTCGTATACAAGGGAGATCTCCTCTTTTAAAATTAGTGTTTCGCCAGATGTATTCACTTCTATATGTTGTGATTCATTTTGGCCGTTGGATCTAATAGTAAAAGAGTATGTATCAACCAAAAGAAATCGGCCTCCGATTACACTGCCTCGAATTTCTACTAGCGCTTCCTCTTCTAATGTGGTGTCAAAAAACTAAATACGTCTCTTCTTTTATCGTATCAGAATGTTAGAGGTCTTAAGACTAAGCTATCAAAATTATATGTCGATAGTTTGTCGTTTGATTCTAACATTATTGTCTTTACAGAAACTTGGTTAAAGCCTGATATTTCTGATTTTTCAATTTTCCCTAATAAGTACACCTCTTTTAGATGTGACCGTTTATCACGAGTGGGGGGTGGTGTCCTCATTGCGGTTGATTCTGACCTTTCGTCAGAATTAATATTATCCGATTCTGCTTTAAACGTTGACTTCATTGGCGTTAAAATTACAATAAATAATTTTTCAATTTTTGTAACCTGTTCTTACATTCCACCACAATCTGATATAACCTTATACTCTGAGCACCTATCTGCTATTCGATCTATTTCTTCACTGCTATCTGATAACGATTATTTGTTTGTATTTGGAGATTTTAATTTGCCAGATGTGGTGTGGTCCGATTCACCGAATGATTTGGTTCCGTCTAGCTCCCATGAATTTATTAATTCACTTCTGGAGCAGTCTCTCTCTCAAGTTAACCTGGTGCGAAACTGTAATGGCCGTATTCTTGACCTTATATTTGTGTCTGATCCGATGTGTTGTACTGTATCACGCATAAATCCTCTAGTTCTTCCTGAAGATCCCTATCATCCCACTTTAGACTTAGTTATGGAACTGCCTACAGAGCCTCTTGTTCTTACTAATGATGCGGTTAGATCCCGCTGTTTCCGCAAAGCCGATTTTTTAAAATTAAATTCTTTAATTTCATCAACTGACTGGTCGCAACTGTACTCTTGTACAAATATTAATATTGCAACCTCAATTTTCTATGATATCGTGAATTCTCTATTCGATCAGTGCGTTCCTCGTGAGATTCCTAGGCGTACAAATAGTCCTCCTTGGTTCTCGCGGGAGCTAACTAGGTTGAGAAATACGAAGTCACGATATTACAAGAGGTTTAAGAGTTCGGGAAATCCTTCTGATTTTTCCCGCTATATTTTAGCCAGATCAAATTTTATTACGTGTAACTCGCGTTGCTATAACAATTACTTGTCTCGGTGTAGATTACAATTTGCTCAAAATCCCAGACAGTTCTATAACTTTGTGAACATGAAACGCAAATCTTCTTCGTTGCCTTCATCTGTTTCTTTTGAGGGAAGGAAAGCAAATACTGATCAGGCTGCAGCCGATCTATTTGCTGAATTCTTTCAGTCCACGTATTCTTCGTGTAACTTTGTAGCTAACTCACCATATCCTTATACTTTACAAAAGTCTAACTGCATTTTTGCGCCTGTGATCACCGAAAGTTCGTTACTTAACGAACTTAATTTAATCAAACCTGGCTTTTCCCCGGGTCCTGATGGAGTGCCGGGATGTGTACTTAGATTTTGTGCTGGATCTCTTTGTAGACCATTACATGCTTTATTTGTGTTGTCTGTGAACTCTTGTTCTTTTCCATCTGTTTGGAAGGAATCATTTATAATTCCTCTTCACAAACAGGGATTGAAGTCCGATGTTAAAAACTTTAGGGGTATTTCTAAATTGTCTGCGATGCCTAAGGTATTTGAGAAACTGATAACGTCTCAACTGCAGCATTTATGTAGTTCTATTATCTCACCATACCAACATGGTTTTGTGAAATCAAGATCTACTACCACTAACTTACTTGAGTTTTCTTCTTTTGTGATCAGAGGCTTTCAGAATAAAATGCAGACTGATGTCATTTACACTGACTTCAGCAAGGCTTTTGATTCTGTTAATCACTCTCTCTTACTATATAAACTAAACAATATTGGATTTCCTCTTAACCTCCTCACATGGATCTCCGAATACCTTAATTCTAGAACACAAAAAGTAATTTTTAGATCCTCTCTTTCTAAACCCGTACTCGTAACATCTGGTGTACCTCAGGGTAGCCATCTTGGTCCGTTACTCTTTAATCTTTTTATTAACGATCTCCCATCAATTTTCATCCACTCCCATGTGTTAATGTACGCCGATGATGTGAAGCTTTGCCTATCGTATAGTGACATCAACCTGCATTTTTCATTACAAGCAGATCTTAACTCTTTTTTCGCTTGGTGTAAATATAACTTGTTACAATTAAACTGCTCTAAATGTAAAGTTATGTCATTTTGTAGGGGCAGGCCTCATCTCATTAATTACACGATCGACCACATGACGCTTGAGAGATTAAGTCACGTAAAAGATTTAGGAATTTATCTTGACAAAAAATTAAAGTTTGATATTCATATTGAATATATCGTTAATAAGGCTACTCAGGTTCTTGGTTTCATCAAACGGTGGTCCAAAGAATTTGACGACCCTTATACGACTAAATTACTTTTCACCTCTCTTGTTCGACCTATTCTGGAATACGGATCTTGTGTGTGGTCTCCACAATATTCGGTACACCAAGACAGAATTGAGTCTGTACAAAAGAAGTTCTTAATTTTTGCGCTTCGTGGCTTTAACTGGGTTTCGGGTATTGACTTGCCGTCTTACTCCAGTAGACTTCTTCTGATTAACCTTCCCTCTCTAGCTAACCGACGCATTATGAGGGGGGTGGTCTTCTTAGTAAAATTAATTAATGGTGACATTGATTCCTCTGTTTTATTAAGTAAAATTAACTTCTCTGTTCCTTCTAGACCTACTCGTAACTTTATCCCACTTACTCTTAACGCGTGTACTACTAATTACTCTTTGCATGAACCCTTTAGAATTCTCTGCGTTGACTACAATAGACTTTGTCGAGTTTTCGTCTCAGATGCCTCTTTTCCTACTATTAAAAACCAAATTTTAAACTTTTTAAGATCTAATTCTACATAACAATACTTACATTTTCCTCATTGATCTGATTGGGTTTTTTCTGGGTTTTCCCCAATCCTTGCAACAAATGTTGGGTCAATTAGATAATTGTTTCAATACCCCAGACTTAACTTAACTTAACTTAACTTAATTTAAATTTAAATAAATTAATAATGATAATCATATTTCCAGGCCTAAGTTTTTAAATTTCATTGTATATAAATTCATTGTTAACTTCAAATTATTGTGTCGACTGTACTTAGTTGACGTTAAATAAATAAATAAATAAATTTATTTATTTATTTACCTATTTATTATTATTATTATTTATTATTTATTTATTAAATTATTTATGTACTTATTTATTTAATAATTTATTTTTTATTTATTTATTGAATTATTTCTGTATTTAATTTATTATTTATATATATTTTTTTGAATTATTTATTCATTTATCTATTTATTTTCTTACTTTCTTAATTTATGGATTAAAATTAAATGAAATAAATTAAATAAATAATTTAATATGATATTTATTTATTTTTTCAGTTATTTATATATTCATTTATTTTTATATTTATTTATTTATTATAAAATATTTTTGTAATTTATTTATTTCTTTAACTATAAACTTATTTGTTAATTTATATATATTAAAAGCAGTCAACAAAATATTAATAAATAACCTAAAAAAAAAAAAAAAAAAAAAAAAAAAAGAAGTGGCAAAAGTGGATGCCTGACTCTTCAAATTTATTTTAATTGCTTAAATTTTTCTTGGTCCGAAAACGACATAATGTGACGAATGTGACTCGCTAGATGTTGTTGAAAGTGGCGACTGGTCGACATGGAAGCCGGGCCAGTTGAGAAAGAAGCTCCTCGTAAGCGCAGTCTGGCGGAGAGTAAGCCTCGTTATTCTCCAAAATTAATTTCTTAGAGGGGAAAACTAGCGCGCTAAAGAAAAGAACGAGATGAAAATGCTCGAGAAAAGAGCAGGGAGCATAGTGATTATGACTTTTAAAGTATATATTGTAACATAAAAGTTATTTTTTGATTTTTATTGAAAAAAAAAAATTAAAAGAAAACTCTTATTCTCAATTTCTATTATTGAAATTAAAAATTAAAACGAGCGGGCGCGACATTAGGATACCCTGTGCAGGTCTTCAAAGAAAAGTATTTTCATTATAATGGGATTTAAATATGTCGCTTGAAGTTGATTTTGCTTGTATCGAGAGTAGGTAGCTTGCGATAGTCTGGCAACACTGGACTGCAGCTGTTGATTGTTTATGTTTAGCGCCACAGCGCCACGCGTCTTTTCGTTCATTATATCGTCGGCGCGGCGCAGCGGCTGCGCTGCTACTGCGCTGCAACGCATCTGCTGCGCTGCATAAATTTGTTTCTTGAATAATTTCTGAGTTCAATATCCGATCGTACTGAAATTTGTAGCACATATTGAGAGTAGGATACTTACCATGTGCCAAATCTCAAGTCTCTAGCTATAAAACTGCTCTTGTTATCAGCATTATCGAGTTATGGGCGAAGGGGGCGTGGCATCGCGATGAAATTTTCAGGACTCATTAAGCCCAAGCTTTTAACCATGTGTGCCAAATCTCAAGTCTCTAGCTTTAACATTGCTTATGTTATGGTGATTTTTCTTATTTTAAAACCAACGGGACTTGATATGATATATGGTATTCAGGAACATACATTCCAAATTTGAAGTCTCTAGCTCTTATAGTTGCTGAGATCCACGCGTTCATACAGACGGACGGACGGACAGACGGACAGACAGACGGACAGGTGTCAATCGACTCGGCTATTGATACTGATTAAGAATATATACTTTATATGGTCGGAGATGCTTCACACAAATTCATTATAGCCTTTTTTGCCCATTTTTAATGGGCACTATAACAAGGCTCCAGTTTTAAAATTGACCATTATATGGGATTTAAAGTTTTTTATGAATAACTTCCGAGATTATTAACCGATCGCGATGAAATTTTCAGGATACATGATGACCCTGATGCCCGTCCTGTGTGCTAAAATTCAGCTTTAATATTTTTCAAAAATTTTGTTATCGATTTGCGGAGGCGGAAGGGGGCGTGATAAAAATTAAACATAAACTTGATCTGATTAGCTCATAGACGAGCCGCTATACCAAATTTGGTGGCTCTAGCTCTTATTTCATCACGATCGGATAATAAACTCGCAAGTTATTCAAAATTCAATATTAGTCAGTGTCGGGCCAAAGGAAGAAGAAGAGCATATTGACGTAACAACGCGATAGTACCCCACTATTAGTGTTACTCTTATTTCCTTTTTGAAGAATAAGTAAAAGGTCTCTCATAGGCGACTTCGACTGTAGCATTTCCGACTGGTTATCTTTAAGTTAAGTCAAAATACTTTTGTTCACTGTTGTATATATTGTTTGTAGTAACAATGTATTACTGGCCGACTGCTCTTATGCAAAACCATCAAAAAAAACTAAAACCAGTTTTTGCTGTCACGCAGTTAAATCAATGGCAACTATCTACGAAGTAACAGCGCAGTCGCTGCTGATGTCGCTACTTGCTTACGTTTTATTAATGCTACTAAACTGCACTTTGAGTAGCTTCACGAGACACTGGATCGTCACTACTGACTCCACACAGTGCAGATTGGGCCAGATTCCCTTTATTTTTGCTTGAAGTCGGAAATTTTTTTTAAAATCTATTCTGAATTTAACTAAATATTTTGAATCAATAAATAAAAACATTTTAGGGGCAACGCTGCATTTTAGCCGCGCTAACAAATTCAGATGTTCACTGTTGTATATATTGTTTGTAGTAACAATGTATTACTGGCCGACTGCTCTTATGCAAAAGCATAAAAAAAACTAAAACCAGTTTTTGCTGTCACGCAGTTAAATCAATGGCAACTATCAACAAAGTAACAGCGCAGTCGCTGCTGATGTCGCTACTTGCTTACGTTTTATTAATGCTACTAAACTGCACTTTGAGTAGCTTCACGAGACACTGGGTCGTCACTACTGACTCCACACAGTACAGATTGGGCCAGATTCCCTTTATTTTTGCTTGAAGTCGGACATTTTTTTTTAAAACTATTCTGAATTTAACTAAATATTTTGAATCAATAAAAAAAAACATTTTAGGGGCAACGCTGCATTTTAGCCGCGCTAACAAATTCAGATGTTTCCGTCAGCTGTTTGTCCGTTAAAATTCGCGGGGAGCTTTTGTGGCAACCCCAGTCAAAGTGCCACCTAGCGTTAAATACCGAAGCGATATGTAATCAAAAAGTTATCTAAGATGAGAAACACATCTCTATCTCTTACATCCCGCACATTCAAATAAGTTGCAAGTACGCTTGTGTAAATCTGAATTCTATTAACTCAATAAACATTATAAATATTAGTAACACCCATTCGTGTTTCTATAGTGGTGACCCCGACGTGATTAGGGTTCAGTTCTACCAAAAACGAACTTAATTTAGCCAATCTTTGCGAAATTAAGAAAACGTACGTGAACTGAGTTTTACATATACACCCACACAATCGAACTTTCTACAGAATCGAAGAACACATAAAAAAGCGACGCCATTAATACAACGGCAGTTTATGTCCGGCGAACCTCGCTACAACTTGCGGTCTCTAGTTCCTGGAAATCAAATTTTCGTGAGAAACGAAAACATGCCGAACGAACAACCACATTAACTGCTCGACATGATTCCAGATCTGCAAAACCAAGTTGTGACGCTGCAAGTCAATTCAACTGCTGGACAAACGGCGAGTACTGGACACACGGCCCGGGCAACAATGCGCCTGCCAAAGTTTTACAGCAGCAATCCCCAACTGTGGTTCGCTCAGGTGGAATGATCATTTCGTTTCCACGGCGTCACCGACGACGACAAGTTTGACTACATCAGCGGGAACTTGGATCCGGATGTTGTTTCAGCCGTGGAGGATTTAGTCACTCATCCTCAAGCCTCAAACAAATTTGACACGCTGAAGGCCCGTTTGCTCGACAAGTTCGCAGAGTCTGCAGAGTTAAAGCTTCGCCGGTTGCTGCAAGGTGGAGGAACCTCTGGCCTGAAGCCCTCCCAAATTCTGGTTCATATGCGTCGGCTTGCTCCTGAATCCAGCAGCGAGCCAATAATCCGGAAACTTTTTCTTGCTGAGATGCCCAAGAATGTTCGTCCAATTCTGACCATCTGGGAGGAGAACGACTTAGAAAAACTGGCCAAAATCGTAGAGAAAATGCTTGAAACCATGGGCTCCGCTAGCACCTTTGCCATCGCTCCAAACGACATAGCCGCAAACACTTCAGTGAATGCGGTGGCTCCGACGGAACCAAGCAAGGACATCTTCGAATCCCTGCGTCTGCTTACTACAAAGGTCGATTCAATCCAAAGTGAACTGAAGCGAATGAAGTCAGCTAATCGTTCCAGCAGCCGAACTCGTGGATCATCCCAGCATCGATCCAGATCACAACAACGATCCCAATCTTCCAAGAGAACTGATGGTCAATCGCAGCAAACTGGCGACCAACAAACAGAACTTTGCTATTACCATCGCCGCTACGGGAATGAAGCTCGCAACTGCAGGTCTCCTTGCTCTCTGGCGCATCTTTTAAACTAATGCCGCTGTCGCCTTCAACGCTGGAGGGTGGCAGCAAAACCAACGACAGCAAAAATTCCGACCAGCCAATAAGTTTATCTGAAGTCCGTCTTCACATCATCGACACCAACTAACCAACTCGGGCTCTGTGGTCTCTGTTATTCCCCGCTCACGGGCGAAGCAGAACACCAAACAGACCAACCTATTATTGTATGCAGCAAACGGAACAGTCATCCACACATAGGGAAGCATGCTAGTTGACGTAAACTTTGGCCTTCGGCGTTCCCTCATCTGGCCTTTCATAGTAGCTGACACCGAAGTAGCTATAATAGGTGCAGATTTTCTGTCTCATTTCCATCTCCTCGTCGACGTCGAGGAACAAAAACTGATCGATGCGACGATAAATATATCGACACCAGCTTGCTTTTCCGACGCGAAAAATCACTCTGTGTCCACCATTCAAGGTGTACACAGATTCCAAAGCCTGTTGCAGGAATTCGTGGGCGTCACTGTACCAGCACAAAAATCCAGCAATCGACATGAGGTACAACACTACATTGAAACTACAGGAAGCCCAGTCTCTGATCGCCCGCGCCATTTGTCTGGTGAGAAACTCTTAACAGCAAAAGCAGACATAAACTTCTTGCTAAAAGAGGACATTTGTCGTCCATCGAAGGATGGAGGTTGGCGATCCTGCAGGGACTATCGCAA
The DNA here is from genome assembly GCA_958299025.2 of Drosophila histrio. Lineage (NCBI taxonomy): Eukaryota > Metazoa > Arthropoda > Insecta > Diptera > Drosophilidae > Drosophila > Drosophila histrio. The sequence continues at coordinate 544,308 of OY282582.1, forward strand.
GCTTAACGCAATAACTGTACCAGATCGTTATCCTATAGCTCATATCCAAGATTTCTCGGAGCAGCTACACGGAAAGAAAATATTTTCTCCTCTCGATCTGGTGTAAGCGTACTATCAGATTCCAATGGCTGAGTGTGACATCCCTAAAACTGCTGTTTGCACACCATTTGGCCTTATCGAGTTTCTCTACATGCCGTTCGGTCTAAATAATGCCACGCAGACTTTCAAAAGGTTCATCGATAATATTTTCCGCGGCATCGATTTCGTTTACTGCTATATAGACGATATCCTAATAATGTCAAATACACCCGAGGAACACGAAAAGCACCTTCGTACCGTTTTAGAGATCCTTCGCAGCCACGGACTTTGCATCAATTTGAACAAGTGCCAACTGGCCCAGACAGAGGTGCATTTTCTGAGTTTCGTCATCAATGAACACGGAATCAGACCTCCCAGTCAGCGAGTGGAGGCCATACAAAACTATGCGAGGCCTTCCACAATCAGCGAACTCGGACGATTCCTCGGCATCATCAACTATTATCGAAGATGCCTGCCCCGTGCGTCACATATCCAAGCACCGCTTTCTGAACTTCTTAGGAACGTAAAGAAAAACGACCAACGCCAGATCGAATGGACACCAGATCGTACCTCCGCCTACGATGCATGCAAGCAAAGTGTCACAGATGCGGTACTGATAGCACATCCGTCCCCGAAAGCACAACTGGCCCTCGTATGTGATGCTTCTGTTGTGGCGATAGGAGCAGCTCTAGAACAGCTGGTCGATTGTCATTGGCAACCACTTGGTTTTTTCTCAAAAAAACTAACGGACACTGAAAAAAACTACAGCACATATGATCGGGAGCTGCTCTCCATTTATGAAGGAATCGAATATTTTGCATCAAAACGGACCACAAGCCTCTCGTGTATGCTTTTAGGCAACGGCAAACTGCGTCATCTTGGCTACATTTCGCAGTTTACGACCGAAATCACTCATGTGAAAGGATCTGACAACGTAGTCGCGGACGCATTCTCCAGGCTATGTGCAATTACCATGCCAGTATCTGTCAGCCTATCGCAAATCGAGGAAGCACAGGCAGCTGATCCTCAGCTTTCAAATTTACTACAAGGAACAAATTCGCTTCAGCTGCAAAAAATCCGCTATGATGACAATGTCACCCTTTATTGTGACGTATCAACGAAGTACGTTCGCCCGTACGTACCCACTGCTCTTCGCAGCAAAGTTTTTGCTTTTTTTCACAGCCTCTTGCATCCGAGCGGCAGATCGACGCTGCAGCAAATTAAACAGAAATTTGTATGGCCGGAAATGAGGAAAAACATCATCGAGTGGTGCAGGACCAGCCTTCCATGTCAACGTGCCAACAAAAGCCGGCATAATCATTTGACCCCTGAGAAGATCGCAGTGCCCAGCGACAGATTCAATCACGTTCATCTGGACATCGTTGTCATGCCATTTCATCAACATTTTCGGTACTTTCTTACTATGATAGACCGATTCACACGCTGGCCTGAGGCTATCCCTCTCACAAACATCACGGCCGAAACAGTGGCTAAAGCTTTTTGGTCACAATGGGTCACCAAAAACAATAACAACTGACCAAGGCACCCAGTTTGAATCCGCCTTGTTCAAGGAGCTGGCTCGACTTATGGGCAGTGAACACATCCACACCACTGCTTATCACCCGCAGTCAAATGGAATGGTCGAAAGATGGCACAGATCATTTAAAGCTGCGCTGATGTGTCACCCAAACACTCCTTAGCCAGAGCTGCTACCCGTCGTATTGCTTGGACTTCGAACCTGCATCAAAGGAGACATCAAATCATCGGCAGCGGAGATGCTCTACGGAACCACAATACGCTTGCCAAACGATTTTTTGAAGACATCGATGCAAATGTGGATCCTGCCTGGATTCTTACCACCGACTGGTTCTTTTAGAACAAGCCGATCAGTCGAGCGGGCGCGACAATAGGATACCCTGTGCAGGTCTTCAAAGAAAAGTATTTTCATTATAATGGGATTTAAATACATCGCTTGAAGTCGATTTTGCTTGCATCGAGAGTAGGTAGCTTTCAATAGTCTGGCAACACTCGACTGCAGCTGCTGATTGTTTATGTTTAGCGCCACGCGTCTTTTCGTTCATTATATCGTCGGCGCGGCGCAGCGGCTGCGCTGCATAAATTTGTTTCTTGAATAATTTCTGAGTTCAATATCCGATCGTACTGAAATTTGTAGCACATATTGAGAGTAGGATAGATACCATGTGTGCCAAATGTCAAGCCAAGTCTCTAGCTATAAAACTGCTGTTGTTATCAGCATTATCGAGTTATGGGCGAGGGGGGCGTGGCATCGCGATGAAATTTTCAGGACTCATTAAGCCCAAGCTTTTAACCATGTGTGCCAAATCTCAAGTCTCTAGCTTTAACATTGCTTATGTTATGGTGATTTTTCTTATTTTAAAACCAACGGGACTTGACATCGAATATTGAATATAAACTTGAACTGCGTATGGTATTCAGGAACATACATTACAAATTTGAAGTCTCTAGCTCTTATAGTTGCTGAGATCCACGCGTTCATACAGACAGACGAACGGACAGACGGACAGACAGACGGACAGGTGTCAATCGACTCGGCTATTAATACTGATTAAGAATATATATACTTTATATGGTCGGAGATGCTTCCTTCTGCCTGTTACATACATTCACACAAATTCATTATAGCCTTTTTTGTCATTTTTAATGGGCACAGGCTATAAAAATTATTTTTCAATTTTTATTATAAAAATTGAAAATAAAAATTGAATGCAAATATCTTTTGAACCAAGTGGTGTATTGCAAAAATGTTAAAATATTGGTGATCTATGATTCAATACCTTTCATATGGTTTATCACATGTCCTTCAAGGACAAATATTAAGGATTGTGGTATATTTCTTAAAATTCGTCCTTCAAGGACATGTGATGTATCATATGAAAGGTATTAAATCATAGATAACCAATATTTTTACATTTTTGTTATACACTTGGTTTTAAAGATATTTGCAAACAATTTTTAATTTTCAATGTATAATAATATAATGTATAATGGAAATTACTAAATAATTATTAACTTTCAATTTGTATTAAAAAAATTTCGCAGGTTTGATTTATTTGTAACTCATAACTCTTATTTGCAATCCCTGGAAAAGAGTGAAGATGGAGAAAGAAGAGTTTGGCTAGAAATAAAATAAAAATGAAACAGCTAATGTAAATACATTAGTTTAACTTATTAATAATGCGGTGACTCTTGGGATGTTACAGTGAACTTCTGCCTGATCAATTATCTCCATCAAGGACTGAATATAAAACGTCCGTGTATTCATTATGAAACTTTAAAAATATGAAACACAATAATTTTTTTATTTAACATTACAAAAAACCAAAACAGAGTAGGTTAACGTTAAGAACTTACAGAGAGGATGATCTGCCCTGAAAGTTATCGAGAGGCTGGGACTATATTTATGACAAGACATCGCAGTGATCTCCTCTCTTGTGTGCGTATGGCTTTACGGGCCATATTCTACTGCCAGGCAACGCAATTGTCGCTCCTTTTTTAGTATATTTATTATTTTCTAAGTCTATATTGAAGAGTTGAATTCCAACGGTGGAGAAGTTGTATTTTTATCTCTTTTAATATCCTTAGACCCATTACTTTAAAAAAAATATATGGGTCTATTAAGTTTGTCAAAAAAAAAAGGGTAACAGGTCGAAGGAAGTCTGGCAGACCCCATAAAGTATATATATTTTTGATCAGCATCAACGGCCGAGTCATGTCCGTCTGTCTGTATGAGCGCCTAGATCTCAGAGACTATAAGAGCTAGAGTCACCAAATTTGGTATGGTGGTTCGTCTATGGGTTTAGCAGTACCAGTCTATGTTAAAATTTTCACACGCCCCCTTCCGTTTCCGTAAATCGAAAACAAAACTTTTGAAATCCCATAAAACCAAAAATATTAAATCTAGAGTCCAGGATGAGCATCAGGGTCCCAATGTATACTGAAAATTTTATTGCGATCGGATAATAAACTCGGAAGTTATTAAAAAAACTTTAAATCATATATAATGGTCAATTTTAAAACTGGAGCCTTCAATTTTGGAACACAGACAAGCATTGGGGTCCTTATATCATTGCGATTGGAGAGTAAACTCGGAAGTTATTCAAAACTCAATATTACTCAGGGTCGGGCCAAAGGAAGAAGAAAAGCATATTGACGTTACAACGTGCTATGGGGTACGATTAGTGTTACTCTTATTTCCTATTTGAAGAATAAGTAAAGGGTCTCTCATAGTCGACTTCGACTGTAGCGTTTCCGAATGGTTTTTATCAGATTTCAAAAAATTCGTGGGCGTTCAAGATTAAATAACAAGCTTGATATTAATGTAGACTTTTGGAGTTTTTTCACCAAATTTTGTGATTATAGCCCTTATAGTCTCTAAGATCTAGGTCCTTAATTAAAATGACAGACAGACAGACGGACGAGCATACTGACTATTTCGACTAAGCTCAGCATTAATATGTTGATCAAGAATATGTTTACTTAACATTTTACAAACTAAATAGACCCTTGGTACTGTTCCAAAGTACAGGGTCTAAAATACTATGTAAATACATTATCATTTATTATGCGTATCACTTCAGATTATGCTGTATCTTATAAAATGTTGATTTTGAAATCAAATATATTACGGGGAGTGCTTTTGATGGGCACTTTGGTAATGGTGCTGGAACTTGTCGCTGCTAAAGATGACAGAGGAACGTTAAGGGTTTCATTGCCACATGTGCGCACAAAACGCGGTATTTTTTGGGACTTCCTGGAGAAAATGGTAGAAACCAAAAATCTTATCGTTGACGTAAGTAAGCATTTTTATAAATACTACTACCTACTTTATCTGTGAGTTCAGTTGTGTTTTCTTATGTATTTCAGCAATATAACGATACAAAGAACACTCTAAATGGCATATACAATACGGTTAATGAGCAGTTTAACGATCCGGGTCCAGTAAAGCCAACTAGTCAACCTAGGCCAAGAACAGAAAAAATGGTAAGACAGGATTTTGGGATTACTTTTAATCATTACAAATTATCAAGCAGATGAAAATTGCAGAAAAATGTATATTAAAGTGTCCTGACACACACTTCTCATACAGAAGAATATAAAAGTAACTTCCGAAGTAGACCATAAAAAAGCAAACACAATTATGATTGGTAAAAAAAAAATATTGATTACTTATAACTTGTAGGGGAATATTAAGTTTGTTAAAAGTATGCAACGGGTAGAAGGAAGCTTGGCCGACCTCATAAAGTATATATATTTTTGAACAGCATCAATAGCCAATTCGATATAGCCATGTCCGTCGATCCGTCCATATGAACGAAAGGATCTCAGAGATGGTAAGAGCAAGAAGCTTGAATTGGGTCTTCCAGCACTGGTAGTTTTTGCAGATCAAGTTTATCTTTTTTGCGATGCTACGCCGCCTTCGCCTGCAAATCAAGTAAAATCTCATAATAAAAGCAGTTTTGTAGCTAGAGACTTGAGATTTAACAAACTAAATGAGTACCTGGCGGTCTATGTGCCCAGGAAATTATATCACAATGCCTCGCCCCTTCCCCTAAAAATTGAAAAAACCGAATTATAAGATAACTGCATCGGGAGCGAATTTAAACGGGTGACTGTAGATCCACAGGGTATATTCCATTTTTACTATTCTAAACCTAACTCTAAAAATTCATAACAATTCATTCTCCTAACCAACTAGTCCACGATTAAACATCCCGACCACGTTAAAGCACGCTGAAAAACCAAAACAAACTAATTCAGAATAAAAAAAAACAATAGAAAATCGCGCCAAATCAAAGTAACAGACATGACCAGCGCCATGCACTTTTATTGGCAACAGCAAATTTTCCATGAATTCACAGACACGTACTATGTACCATTTCTAAGTTAGATTCTATAATAATCCAATTTTTTAAAACATTTATAATAAATAATAACTTTTTTTTGAAAATAATAAGAATAATTATTAAATAATAAAAAGTGAAAACTAAATATGTTTCAATTAAAGAACAAATGACTCGACGGTGTGTCGAACCCACGAACAGAAATGTCCTCCGACAACTTAGCCGACATGGCCAAAGCGACACTTAAGCTGCCGATGTCAAAACCGATAGATGTAAACACAACACCGCCATCTGATCTTCGCCTGTCGCCAGAATAGAAAAATGGAGAAACAAAGCATTGCCATTGCGGTGTTGCCATGTTTCATAAAGCATACGCATACCAGCAAACGTGCACGTGTACATACTTGGACACACACACACAGAATCGAAATGCGAGAGCGAGCGTCACAGACGTGCACATCGTTTTGGTGTCTGGCCAAGACTGAAATAGTTTACTGCGCTCTCGTTCTTTTGAGTGTCGATCGTTCGCTCTGGGGTTCTATGACTTCGGCTACTCACGAACGGGGCGCTATAACTTCGGCTATTCTGGGGTTCTATACTTGCAGCAATTTTTGCGCTCACGAAAATCGCTGTTTGACGCCTCTATGTATTGTATGCTTAGCGGTTGAAGTGACCAGCAGCTTCAAAGAATAGGCAACACGGCTAACTTATGAATTGGTCGACTACATACGCCCACCACTATCTTGATGTCCGCCACCCTGATTCGAACGTCTGCCCCGGGAACGACGTCGATGATTCTGCCTGTGGTCCATCGCTGGGGCGGAGTGTTGTCGTCATGGACCACCATGAGCATCCAGATTGCGAAGTTGGGCTGCTCGTCTGTCCACTTTCCGTGACGTTAAAGTGTGTGGACGTAGTCCTTCGACAACACTCGCCAGAACTGCTGTCTGAGCATGGACAGCAGCTGCCACCTGCGACAATACGAAATTGCACTGCTTTGTATGTTTGGCTCTGAACGAAGCGGCTGACCGATGAGCAGGTGGATCCCGCTTAGCGGAGTCAGTGGCCGCGAGTTGAGGATCCCCTCCACATCGGCCAGATGCCCGAAAGCACTCCTAAATGGGGGCTCGCGTGGGGGTGAAGCACCACTCCATTCTCCTCTCCACTGCGAACGACTGCAGACTGGCCCTCTGCCGCACACAGCCGGCACGGAACGCCACGTCTCGCGATGAAGCTTTTCGGACAAGAAATAAAGGCATAAGTCGATAGGTCAGCAACAAGTTATAAGTGAACAGCCTTAGAAGAAAAACACACAAATACCGGTATGTACATTTTTAGCAGGGCACGACCTCGAATTTGCAACGACACATTTATTGGTCCACAAAAATCGACTCCGCAAATTGAAAATGTTCTGACAGCTAACAAACGATCTGCGGGGAGATTTCCTATTATTTGCTCCATTAACTTTGGCTTGTATCTGAAGCAAAGAATACATTTTCGCAATACTTTAATACATTCTCTTCGAGCATTTATAAGCCGAATTCGCTGCCGAAGCAATACTACAATTGCCTTTGCTCCTGCGTGACACTTTCCCATATGGGCTAATCCGTTACATTCGACGTTACATTCGTACGCAAATTTTGGCGTTGTTTTTGAAACTGTTGGCGCTATAATTAAAAAATATTTATTAAAACACATTCAAAATGTAGGTAATCGCGAGTACTATCAATTGGTATAATAACATATGTCTTAAGTGTCTCACAAAAAAAAGAATCATGCCCAAAGTTCCGATGCGGACGTTACATCATTTTTCATCATTTTTAGCGAATTTTTCTTTTAAATCAAAAAAAAAACTTAACATAAAAGATGGAGAAATATTTAAAGATTAAAAAACAGTTTTCATTGTGACCAAAAGTGACTCCATTCGATTTTTATTTAAAAAATGGCCCGTTGAGGACGTTGCATAGCGGACGTTACATTTTTTCCACCATTCAAAAAAGACAATTAGTAAAAAATAAGCCTTTTTTTTACAAAACAAGTGGAACATTTTTATCAGACATTCTATATTTTCATATCTTTAAATATTTCTCCATCATTAATGTTAAGTATTTTTTTTTTTGATTTAGAAGAAAGATTCGCTAAAAATTATGAAAATGCTTGCCAACCAGCAAAATGACTTTGAGCATGAAAATTTTCTTCCTGAGACACTAATGTTATTATACCTATTGATAGTACTCGCGAATACCTACATTTTGAATGTGTTTTGTTAAATATTTGTGGCAACCCCAGTCAAAGTGTCACCTAGCGTTAAATACCGAAACGATATGTAATCGAAAAGTTATCTTAGATGACGAACACATCTCTAGCTCTTATATCCCGCACATTCAAATATGCTGCACGTACGCTTGTGAAGATTTAATTTCTATCAACTCAATAAACATTATAAATATTAGTAACACCCATTCGTGTTTCTATTGTGGTGACCCCGACGTGATTAGAGTTCTGTTCTACCAAAAACGCACTTAATTTAGCCAAATTTTGCGAAACTAAGAAAACGTACGTGAACTGAGTTTTACATATACATGCACACAATCAAACTTTCTCCAGAATCGACAACACACACAAACATTAATAAAACGGCAGTTTAAGTCCGGCGAACCTCGCTAGAACTTGCGGTTTCTAGTTCTTGGTAATCCAATTTTCGTGAGAAACAAAAACATGCCGAACGAACAACAACAACTGCTCGACATGATTCGAGATCTGCAAAACCAAGTTGTGGCGCTGCAAGTCAATTCATCTGCTGGACAAACGCCGAATACTGGACACACGGCCCGGGCAACAATGCGCCTGCCAAAGTTCAACAGCAACAATCCCCAACTATGGTTCGCTCAGCTGGAACAGTCATTTTGTTTCCACGGCGTCAACGACGACGACGACAAGTTTGACGACATCACCGGGAACTTGGATACGGATGTTGTTTCGGCCGTGGAGGATTTAGTCACTCATCCGCCAGCCTCAAACAAATTAGACACGCTGAAGGTCCGTTTGTTCGACAAGTTCGCAGAGTCTGCAGAGTCAAAACTTCGCCGTTTGCTGCAAGGTGGAGGAACCTCTGGCCTGAAGCCCTCCCAAATTCTGGCTCATATGCGTCGGCTTGCTCCTGAATCCAGCAGCGAGCCAATAATCCGGACCCTTTTTCTTGCTGAGATGCCCCAGAATGTTCGTCCAATTCTGACTATCTGGGAGGAGAACGACTTAGAAAAACTGGCCAAAATCGCAGACAAAATGCTTGTTTAAAGATATATGTGTTGATAAGATATATGTTGATATATGTTGTCTTTGAATTTAAATGATTAACACGTCTCTTTGCTTTAGAGTTCATTTATTGAATGTTCTTACAATATGTTTCTTAGAGTTAACTTAGCTAAAGCCGCGTAGCTGCGCTGCCAGAAACGCCGACAGCGGAGCGGCTGCATTATGTACTTATGCTGTTATATACTAACAGCTACAAAGAGAGAGAGAGAGAGTGAGAGAGTGTAATCATACATTTGGTCGCTGGCCAATTGAGCGGCTAAAGTGCAGGATCAGCGGATTCCGTTAGTCGACGGTCTCACGCTAGCCTGGCCTGCTCATATTACTTCATGTGCGTGGCACTGTATATATGTATGTGAATGCATATATACAAACGTACTTATGTACTGCTCGCCACTTGGGTTTTTGCTTATAATAATAAGCATATTTGGTTTTGTTTGTACTCGCAACAAAGTGTTACAAGTTATGCATTTATGCGACTGTATGAATACACTACACCTCCCTTTTTAAAAAAATTACGTAATATTAGGAATATGTAGTTATTTATTAAAATTAAACCTTTTTTTTGTTATTATTATTATATTATATTAATATATAACTTTATATTAAAAATTTATTTTTTTTGTTTTTTTTTTTTTTTTGAAAATTTTCTCTTTTATTTTTTGTTTAAGAATATATAAAGATATAAAATATTAAATGCGTAAAAAAATTTTTAAATATGTATTATTTTTGGTTTATTTCATTGGCTGATCAGGCCGTTATTGAATATGAATTCATACTGAAACTTTAAGCGGATTAGTTATTGAAAATTTTTAACCTATCCTTATGAACTGTTTGTTTTTTATTTTTATTGTCTGTTATTACTATATTATTCCTATATTCTATGCTAATGACCTTATATGGTCCAGTATAATTAAAGTCTAGCTTATGACCTGTTTCTTTTTTTAATGAAACCTTATCTCCTATTGACATTTGTATGTCATTTATCTTTAAGTCGTATAAAAGCTTATTCCTCCTTTTATTCTTTTCGAGCATTACTCTTGTTCGTTTATATGCTACTTCTAACCTATATTTACTTTCTTTAGCATAATCATATATGTTATATAAAGGACTTATGTTATCTATGGAGTTTAAATATGTAGGCAAATTGCTTTGTCTACCAAAAACTAGCTCATATGGACAATAACTATGTGCCATAGAGGGGGTCGTGTTGAAACAGTAAAGAAATATTGAAGCCATACGTCCCAATCAGACAGATATATATCACCGAACTTTAATTAAAAGATTCGAATATAGCTTTTGCGACAGTATTTTCATTTTTATTAGCAATTGGAATGGCAACTAGATACTTTGTTAAATCACATATTAGTGTAACTGCATACTCGTTACCATTTTCTGATCTTGGTAATGGACCTATTGTGTCAACAATTACCCTGTCGAAAGCGTATATTGGTGTTTCAGTTATAGTTAGCGGGGTCTTTGTATGCTTTGTTGTTTTAGCTTTATGACATTTCGGACAATTACGTATGTACTTTGTTATATGACGTGTCATATTTTTCCAATAGTAATGTCTTCTTATTTTTGCTAGCGTTCTTGAAATGCCAGAATGACCACCTTGAATAGGATCGTCATGTAATGTAGACAGTATTGCTTCTTTTTCTTTTTCATTTTCTATTATGGTTACCGGCTTGAGTAGCGCTACTCTGAGATTTTCTAGATATTTATTGCCCATTTCTTTAAAAGTATCAATTAAAACTTGTTCAAAGATCTTTTCGCTCGGTACCATTTTGAGATGGCTAATTCCTATTATACCGGCTTCTTTTTCAAGCCTTTGGAAAAATTGACCTAAGTCAAGAGTTCCATTAGTATAAAGATCGCTAATCTCAATTCTTGCAATAATATTTTTACCATGCTTTAGCAGGCATATCATATTTTTGATTTGCAAGGTCACTACTTTTCGTATATCGTCGTTTTTAATAACGTCATATACGTTGGGCTTAGAAGCATTATGATGAGATTGACTAGGCAATTCTACTTCTTCTTTTCCTGCGCAGGATTTATTCTGTCTACTTTCTTGTCTTGTAATGACTTTTAATATGTTTGCATTTATGTTTTTAAGGTCTGTGATGGTTATTTTAGATAACGCATCTGCGACATAATTGTCTTTTCCCTTGAGATATTCTACAGTGAACTCATACTCTTCCAAATCTAATCTCATTCTAGTTAATTTTGAACTTGGATTTACCATTGAAAACAAATATTTCAATGGTCTATGATCCGTTTTAACTGTAAAATGCTTGCCATATATATATGGTCGAAAATGCATTATTGCCCAGTGAATTGCTGCTAACTCTTGTTCAGTAGTATTTTTATTGCTTTCTCCTTTCGTATATGAACGGGAAGCATATGCTACGGGCATTTGTTTATCTCCATAAGTTTGACTTAAAACTGCTCCGCAGGCTAATTTACTTGCATCTGTTATGGTACAAAATTCTTTGCTAAAATCTGGGTATTTTAGTAAAGTGAGTTTCATTAGAGCTTTCTTTAAGTAATCGAATGCTTTCTGGCATTTATCGGACCATTCAAACTTTACATTCTTTTTACATAATCTTGTTATGTGACAAGAATAATCTGCAAAGTTTTTTATAAAACGTCTGTAATAATTGCAAAATGCAACGAAACGTCTAGCGCTATCAGCGTCTGTGGGGACTGGATATTTTTCAATGACATCATATTTTTTGTCATCTGGCAAAATACCTTGATCAGTACATTTGTGACATAGAAAAGTCACTTCATGCATGAAGAATGTGCATTTTTCTGGATGTAGTTTTAGGTTGTGTTTCCTACACAAGTCAATAACATTGTTTAAGTTTCTGATCATATGGTTTTCGGAACAACCGATGACTATTAAGTCATCCATGTAGTACAAGAATGCTTGTGAAGGATCTAATCCAGAGAAAGCTATTGTCATCATTCTTTGAAAAGAATTTGGCGCTATTTTTAATCCATATGGTAATCGTGTGAAACTATATGAGCCATTGCTCGTAGAAAAAGACGTTATATTTCTAGATTCTTCTTTTAGTTCTATTTGGTGAAAACCGGACATTAAGTCCAAACATGAAAAATATTTCGCTCTACCCAATTGGTCAAGAATATCGTCTATCCTTGGAAGTGGAAATTTATCTGACAAGAGCTTTTTGTTGATTTGACGATAGTCTATAACTCATCGCCATCTCTTAGTATCAGTACCTGGTAAACCTTTCTTTGGTACCAATAGTATTGGACTGTTATATTCCGATTCTGACGGTTCTACTATTTTATCTAGAATGAGTTTATCGACATGCTTTGCTATTTCTTCTCTATGAGTATGAGGTACTCTGTAATTTTTAATGTACACAGGCTCAGTATTTTGTAATCTCAATTCTTGTTTATAGAAATTATTTGTTGTTATTGATTCGGTCTCAAGTCCGAATATATCTGTGTACTTAGTGCAGAGATCTTTTAACTGGTTTTTAAATAATATGGGAAAGTTCTTTGTTAGTTTTTTCATCACCATTTCTTGGCGATCTGTGCTAATTTCTTGGACTGTTTCATAGTCACTTAGCTTTTCTATTTTAATATTATTCAGCTTTATTATTTTTATTGAATTTGTTGTATTCAATATTCGGACAAATGTTTCTTGATTGTTGGAAATTGTATTTCCAATGAATATTCCTTTCTCAATTTCTTGATTTGGAATTAAAATATTGTTTTCCGTTGAGGAAATTTTAATTTGACGGACTACTTCCGAACGAGCTGGAAGTATTGTGGCATTATTATCACAGGTGTGAACTATTGGTAATTATTATTAGCCCGAAGTATTAGAGAATCACATGTTTGTGTGAAATCTAATTGGCAATTATATTTTTTGAAGAAATCTAAACCAATAATGCCATCGCTAGGTATTGGAAAATCTTGTCAGACTATGTGAAAGTCGTGAGGAATGACATATATTCCGGCAGATAACTCTACGAATCTTAAACCTTTAGAAAAAACTGAACCTTCACCAATTCCAGATATTTGTGTTGATATGTTTGAATTAATATATTCAAATGTATCAACATTTTCTTTTAAAAGAGATATGTCTGCACCAGTATCCAATAACAAGGTAAATGCTTTACCTGTTTTTTCATTATTTACTTTTATGAAAATACTGAGATTTAAATTTACTGTGTGTACTTTGCTATTTTGAAGTGAATATCTTAAGGGTTCGAATGGTTTTCCGAGTTAGACTGTGTAACTCGTACGTTATTGTTTGGTTGGTTATTTGATTGATTATTGTTATTTTGGTTATTTCCTCGGTTGGAATTATTCCTTCCTCGGTTATAACCACGGCATTTCCTCTGAGATGTTCTCTATTGTTATTATTATAACCATTATTTTGGTAGTGTTGGTTATGATTACCACGACCATATGGTCTACCTCTTTGGGTATTTTGGTAACCATTACCTCTACCTCTGCCTCTGTGGTACAATACTGTACTGGCACTTCCTGTCATTTCAGTGCTGCAATGGATATATTTACCCATAACATCATTGAAAGTGACAAAATTCGCAGTTCTTTGTCATTGCAGAGATTGATTCTTTGGTTGAGAATTTCTCCGCATTATCAGGGTCTAGGCCATCATCAATATATGCTGCTTCGAGTTGCTTTCGCAAGTTGTCGATTTCAACAGTATATTGTGACGCTGTTTTACCTTTTTGTTTTATATTAAACAGCTTTGCCTTTATTACGTCGGGTGATTCACCTTTTACGTTACCCTTAAGTCTGGTTATAATTCCTTGAATCGTTGTCTCTTCTTGGACTTTGTATAATATGGGATTTTGGACTTAATGACCTCTACGGCCAAATCTTCCTGGTTTCCCTTGGTTCGTTCAATAAGCCTTAAAGCTGTTAAGAACCGATTCAGCGATAGTTTTTTACCATCGAATTCTGGGATTGTAGACGAAACTTGTCGTACATATTCCCTGTCTAAGGTGACTTGATCTGCCATGGTTGGTTCAGGTGATTCTTCCAATGGCTCTATCTCACTGTCGATTTGGATATCGACTGTTGGTTTTGATTCGTTTAAATCTTGCAGCTGACTTTAATCAAACTCAGCTGGTAGATTTAATTCATCGGGTACGTTAATATTAAGATTGTATCTTTCGCCAATATTAATCAATCGTGTATTGAGTGATTTTATGACTTTGAGGCACTGTTTTTGGTGTTCGATTGTTAGTCTATTATTGTGTTCATGGACTATTTGGACATAACTATTGTATTGTGAAGTTGGTACTCGTAAATGGTGAACTAGCGTATCGACTTTAATAACAGTACCTATATTGATACATTTAAAAGGCTTTTCAAACTTGTCTTTAAAATTGTATCTTCAGTATTTATTTTTACTGAGACATATGGCAAAGTACTTATAACTACACCTTTCATTACTTTTGAGCAATGAATTAAAGGGCTTGTAATGACATTGAATGTGTCTATGTATTCGGCCTCGAATTCATTTATTGATATGAATTCGCGATGTTTCTGTAAAACATTTAATGCACGAATACGAAAATTTGGGTCATTTATGTAAGTCTGGTCTATTTCTACTTCATGAATTTGAAAGTTCATGTTCCTATACTGAATTTGATTTTAATTTTCGGTATTAGACTTTGTCTAATCCGTCTGCTCTACTGAGATATCTTTTCTTAATTCTCTTTGTGTGCATTGCATACAACTTTAATGCTAATGTCACAATTGATATTATAGTTAATACCAACAAGAGAATTGTAATATCCGCTAAATTTTCAGTATGGTCAACAATTTTGACCTAATTTATTACGTTAGCGGCCGATTTTTCGACCTTTGACTCATTAGAGCCCATTACGGAAAAATTTAATTAATTAAAAAAAATTGATCGTTTAGAAAAAAAAATTTTTATATATTCTTTTTTTTTTTTTAATTGTTTTTTTCTTTCGTTTGCCTGAAGGGCTTATTCGCGTGTGTAAGACACAACGAACCTAATATACCCCGTGGGTGGCATGAAAATTTGACCGCTAGTGGCGGCTATGTTTACCTGCCTAATTTTGCGTTTGGCTTTTCGGGCCAAACTACTTACCGGGCGACGCAATTATCGCCGAGTATTACAATGTTTTTCTTAATTTTAGTTTACAATGTTTATAGCATGTGCCCATTAAAAATGGGCAAAAAAGGATGTAATGAATTTGTGTGAATGTACGTAACAGGCAGAAGGAAGCATCTCCGACCATATAAAGTATATATATTCTTAATCAGTATCAATAGCCGAGTCGATTGACACCTGTCCGTCTGTCTGTCCGTCTGTCCGTCCGTCCGAATACCATACGCAGATCAAGTTTATTTTCAATTTTCGATATCAAGTCCCGTTGGTTTTAAAATTAAAAAAATCACCATAACATAAGCAATGTTAAAGCTAGAGACTTGAGATTAGGCACAAATGATAAAAAGCTTGGGCTTAATGAGTCCTGAAAATTTAATCGCGATGACACGCCCCCTTCGCCCATAACTCGATAATGCTGGTAACAAGAGCAGTTTTATAGCTAGAGACTTGAGATTTGGCACACATGGTAAGTATCCTATTCTCAATGTGTGCTACAAATTTTTTTTCTTAAAGTTATTACATAGTTTCCTTATTAATATAATTTTTATATACATTTTTTTTTTAAAGTTTTTATTTTGTGTTAAGATAAAATGTTGGGCACCTTCTGTGGTACTGTCGGTCCATATTTTGATGCACGTCTTTGGTCCGGGGGAGGACGATACCGGTGCTGGCGCACAGGTTATTGTTGTCTTCGTGATGTCCGGGGCCTATGGGCTCAGGCGTCGCCGGTGCTGGTCCTCGCACAGGCCGGCATGCAATGTTTGCATGTGTACTTGCAGTGTGTTGAGTACAGCGGTCCCTCGCAGTCGTTTGGGCAGAGTTCCTTTGGTTTCGGCGCTGGTATTGGATATGGACGATTAGTCTTTGGATTTATAATTGATTTATCTCTGGTACAGGGTGCATGTGGATTTTTTAGAGCTTTTTTTAGGTACTCGAGCTCGTTTTGTAATTTTATAGTGACATTCCAAGGCGGCGGAATGTCACTTTTATACAGAGCTTTCAGTATCTCAGACTTTCTTCGTCTGATACGTTCTTTAATGCCAGAACGTCTCTGTTTTTTTCCACTTTGCATACCCTGTACTCACTCAGATTTCTCCTGGCCAAGATAATGATTGCTGCTGTTGTTTTTGTTTAGTTGTTGTTGTGGCTGTTGTATCCAATGTTGCTGTTAATGTTCAATCGCCGTCCAAAGCTTGCCGTTTTCCATCGACGGTGAAGTGAGCAGCTTGCTCACCTCACTTTCCCACGTAGTTTATATATATGCTGGTTTTCGAACCGCTGTCACGGTCGCCATTTAAAGATATATGTGTTGATAAGATATATGTTGATATATGTTGTCTTTGAATTTAAATGAGTTAACTTAGCTAAAGCCGCGTAGCTGCGCTGCCAGAAACGCCAACAGCGGAGCGGCTGCATTATGTACTTATGCTGTTATATACTAACAGCTACAAAGAGAGAGAGAGAGAGAGTGAGAGAGTGTAATCATACATTTGGTCGCTGGCCAATTGAGCGGCTACAGTGCAGGATCAGCGGATTCCGTTAGTCGACGGTCTCACGCTAGCCTGGCCTGCTCATATTACTTCATGTGCGTGGCACTGTATATATGTATGTGAATGCATATATACAAACGTACTTATGTACTGCTCGCGACTTGGGTTTTTGCTTATAATAATAAGCATATTTGGTTTTGTTTGTACTCGCAACAAAGTGTTACAAGTTATGCATTTATGCGACTGTATGAATACACTACACTTGAAACCATGGGTTCCGCTAGCACCTTCGCCATCGCTCCAAACAATATAGCCGCAAACACTTCAGTGAATGCGGTGGCTCGGACGGAATCAAACAAGGACATCTCCGAATCCCTGCGTCTGCTCACTACAAAGGTCGACTCAATCCAAAGTGAACTGAAGCGAATAAAGTCAGCTAATCGTTCTAGCAGCCGAACTCGTGGATCATCCCAGCATCGATCCATATCACAACAACCATCCCAATCTTCCATGAGAACTGATGGTCAATCGCAGCAAACTGGAGACCAAGAAACAGAACTTTGCTATTACCATCGCCGCTACGGGAATGAAGCTCGCAACTGCAGGTCTCCTTGCTCTCTGGCGCATCTTTTAAACAAATGCCGCTGTCGCCTTCAGCGCTGGAGGGTGGCAGCAAAACCAACGACAACGACAACGACAACCAACGACAGCAAAAATTCCGGCCAGTCAATAAGTTTATCTGAAGTCCGTCTTCACATCATCGACACCAACTCCCATCACAGATTCCTCATCGACTCGGGCTCTGTGGTCTCTGTTATTCCCCGCTTACAGGCGAAGCTGAACTCCAAACAGACCAACCTATTATTGTATGCAGCAAACGGAACAGTCATCCATACATACGGAAGCATACTAGTTGACGTAAACTTTGGACTCCGGCGTTCCCTCATCTGGCCTTTCATAGTAGCTGACATCGAAATAGCTATAATAGGTGCAGATTTTCTGTCTCATTTCTATCTCCTCGTCGACGTCAAGGAACAAAAACTGATTGATGCGACGACAAATATAGCGACACCAGCTTGTTTTTCCAACGCGAAGCATCACTCTGTGTCCACCATTCAAGGTGTACACAGATTCCAAGGCCTGTTTGTGGAAGTCACTGTACCAGCACAAAAATCAAGCAATCGACATGATGTACAACACTACATTGAAACTACAGGAAGCCCAGTCTCGATGGCCCGCGTCGTTTGTCTGGTGAGAAACTCTTAACAGCAAAAGCAGAGATTAACTTCTTGCTCAAAGAGGACATTTGTCGTCCGTCGAAAAGCCAGTGGGCAAGCCCGCTGCATATGGTGAGCACGAAGGATGGAGGTTGGCGATATTGCGGGGACTATCACAAGCTTAAAGCGATAATTGTACCAGATCGTTATCCTATAGCTCATATCCAAGATTTCTCGGATCAGCTACACGGAAAGAAAATATTTTCTCCTCTCGATCTGGTGTAAGCGTACTATCAGATTCCAATGGCTGAGTGTGACATCCCTAAAACTGCTGTTTGCACACCATTTGGCCTTATCGAGTTTCTCTACATGCCGTTCGGTCTAAATAATGCCACGCAGACTTTCAAAAGGTTCATCGATAGTATTTTCCGCGGCATCAATTCGTTTACTGCTATATAGACGATATACTTATAATGTCAAATACGCCCGAGAAACACGAAAAGCACCTTCGTACCGTTTTGGAGATCCTTCGCAGCCACGGACTTTGCATCAATTTAAGCAAGTGCCAACTGGCCCAGACAGAGGTGCATTTTTTGGGTTTCGTCATCAATGAACACGGAATCAAACCTCCCAGTCAGCGAGTGGAGGCCATACAAAACTATGCGAGGCCTTCCACAATCAGCGAACTCGGACGATTCCTCGGCATCATCAACTATTATCGAAGATGCCTGCCCCGTGCGTCACATATCCAAGCACCGCTTTCTGAACTTCTTAGGAAAGTCAAAAAAAACTACCAACGCCAGATCGAATGGACACCAGATCGTACCTCCGCCTACGATGCATGCAAGCAAAGTGTCACAGATGCGGTACTGATAGCACATCCGTCCCCGAAAGCACAACTGGCCCTCGTATGTGATGCTTCTGATGTGGCGATGGGAGCAGCTCTAGAACTGTTGATCGATGGTCATTGCCATCCACTTGGTTTTTTCTCAAAACAACTAACGGACACTGAAAAAAACTACAGCACATATGATCGGGAGCTGATCTCCATTTATAAAGGAATCGAATATTTTGCATCAAAACGGACCACAAGCCTCTCGTGTATTCTTTTAGGCAACGGCAAACTGCGTCATCTTGGCTACATTTCGCAGTTTACGACCGAAATCACTCATGTGAAAGGATCTGACAACGTAGTCGCGGACGCATTCTCCAGGCTATGTGCAATTACCATGCCAGTATCTGTCAGCCTATCGCAAATCGAGGAAGCACAGGCAGCTGATCCTCAGCTTTAAAATTTACTACAAGGAACAAATTCGCTTCAGCTGCAAAAAATCCGCTATGATGACAATGTCACCCTTTATTGTGACGTATCAACGAATTACGTTCGCCCGTACGTACCCACTGCTCTTCGCAGCAAAGTTTTTTCTTTTTTTCACAGCCTCTCGCATCCGAGCGGCAGATCGACGCTGCAGCAAATTAAACAGAAATTTGTATGGCCGGAAATGAGGAAAAACATCATCGAGTGGTGCAGGAGCTGCCTTCCATGTCAACGTGCCAACAAAAGCCGGCATAATCATTTGACCCCTGAGAAGATCACAGTGCTCAGCGACAGATTCAATCACGTTCATCTGGACATCGTTGTCATGCCATTTCATCAACATTTTCGGTACTGTCTTACTATGATAGACCGATTCACACGCTGGCCTGAGGCTATCCCTCTCACAAACATCACGGCCGAAACAGTGACTAAAGCTTTTTGGTCACAATGGGTTGCGCGTTTTGGAACACCAAAAACAATAACAACTGACCAAGGCACCCAGTTTGAATCCGCCCTGTTCAAGGAGCTGGCTCGACTTATGGGCAGTGAACACATCCACACCACTGCTTATCACCCGCAGTCAAATGGAATGGTCGAAAGATGGCACAGATCATTTAAGGCTGCGCTGATGTGTCCCCCAAACACTCCTTAGCCAGAGCTGCTACCCGTCGTATTGCTTGGACTTCGAACCTGCATCAAAGGAGACATCAAATCATCGGCAGCGGAGATGCTCTACGGAACGACAATACGCTTGCCAAACGATTTTTTGAAGACATCGATGCAAATGTGGATCCTGCCGTTTTCAAAGGTGATTTTCGTAACCAGATGCGAAAGATCCGTCCGACTCCAACTGCGCATCACAGCAATCAAAAAATGTTTCGGCTAAAAGGAATAGATAAATGCTCCCACGTATTTATCCGCACTGATGCCGTCAAGCAGCCATTGGAGCCACCATATTCTGGCCCGTTTGAAGTCGTACATCGCAACAATGATCGAGTTCACCTTAAAAGTCAACGGCAAGGAAGTAGCAGTTTCTGTCGATCGAATAAAGCCTGCCTTTATGGTTCGAAACGATGAACAGATGGATGCTCAACCTGAATTTTCTGTCCAGCCACGAACCTACGAGAGGAGACGAGTCCAATTCAGCATATCGTGACGTCGTCACTGAAGAGAGAGTACTGTGGCAACCCCAGTCAAAGTGTCACCTAGCGTTAAATACCGAAACTATATGTAATCGAAAAGTTATCTAAGATGAGAAACACATCTCTAGCCCTAACATTCCGCACATTGAAAAAGCTTCGCCTACGCTTGTGTAAATCTAATTTCTATCAACTCAATTAACATTATAAATATTATTAAAACCCTTTTGTGTTTCTATAAATTTCACAATCATAGCGCCAACAGAGTCAAAAAAAAACGATAAATTTGCGTAAAAATTTTACGTCTGCAACGCGGGATTGACCCATAATAAAACGGTATTAAGAATTAAAATATTGCACAGCACGGTTCAAACAGTAAAATACTTCTAAGCAAAATCAAACTAAATAACGCTAATATAGTTGTTTCTGATAAAATTTTGTTAGTTGTGATTATAAATCCATGATTTTTTCATTCCTTTCCACCTGATCAATGTATTTCTGGTAGGGTAGGCATGCATTTCGAACTGGCGATATTTATGAATGTAATTGTAATGTGATGTTTTTTTTACACAACCCATCCAGTAGCAGTAGTGGTTTTCCACATCAGTAAATTTATGATCCCAAAGATTCATACAAATAAACTTGGGAATTTGTGTCGTCAAATTTGAGTTATTGACATAGCTGTGGGTTTTCTTCAACTATCAGACAGTTTTTGGGCGTCAAAACGGGAAATTTGGCATCGTATGGCAATGTTGCACTCAACAATGTGCCTCCTACTCTGATCTATGAAACTCCTGCTCCAAACTCATCAAATTTTTGAATGAATGGTGTAAGAGATTGGAGGCTTGCCTGTACAATCAGTGGCACAGTCAACTTTTGCCCTAGAATAAATCGGTACATGTACGCAACTACTCGAACAAATTTGCGACATGACGAAAATCGGAAGCGAGACTGGGTAGCAAGTCAGAACTAGTAGCTTAACAAACTCTCGCAGATTTCTCGTACTCACTGTCTTTTAATTCTGGCGAATAGTGGTTATTTTGAGGCAAATGTTCAATTTCCTTACAGAGGAACGGTGGTCCTTCTGGCCAAATCGAATTTATGATATCATGCGTATCGCAACCTCTCGATGCCAGGTCGGCTGGGTTCAACAACGTGGGCATATGTCGCCAAGATACATCTTTGGCCATCTCTTGGATGCCTGCAACTCGGTTAGCTACGAATGTTACCAATAACGAAGGGGATGTATTTATCCAATGTAGTGTGATTTTTGAATATGTTCAGAAGTGCATATTCTCGACTGTACAACGATTCGACATAGGTTTGATAGTTGATAGTTTTAAGGGGCGCAACTTTCACTTTTGCTTTTAGTAATCAGCAGACTGTTTTGCCACCGTCGCTAGCTCCGCAAATCCATGCACTTGAATGCTTGTATTAAAACTTGCATGAGCGTACCTAGGAATATCAATCTGATGCAGTTCGAAAAGATTCTCTTTGAACTTTTCCCACCTGCTATGCATTTCCATGGTCATTGTTTAATCCCATGCCAACTGCATGCGCCACAGCTCTTGCAGCAGAATTTTAACCTTTATGCTAATTGGGCTCAAAAAGCCAAGTGGGTTAAACATGCGTGCAGCTACTGACAATATGTTACGCTTGTGGGACTCAATTCGGTAATATTATTGTCCAAATGATACCTAAATGTATCAGAATTTGGGGTCAATCTCATGCCATTTTTAAATTGCATTAACGCCCGCGGGCGCTATTTCATTTTTTGGTATTAGTCGGAGCCCATCTAAAAAAAAATCACAAATATTAATTGGATTTCTAAAATATTAATACTCAATGTCAATATTACGCGACCCATTTACCAACATTACTATTCTGTGATCTGTCCCCTTCAGCAACGCAGAATCTAATAGATGTTTAAATATTATTGTATAAATCTAAAAACAATTCAATGAAATATATTTATTTATTTCAATATTTTGCGAAGTTTTAATTCCGTTGAAAATTAAGATCGAACAAGCCGATCACTCGAGCGGGCGCGACAGTAGGATACCCTGTGCAGGTCTTAAAATAAAAGTATTTTGGGAAAAGTATTTTATGTAGTCTGTAGTCTGGCAACACCCCATGTTTCTCTCTCTCTTACACACAGCTGTTATTATATTGCGCGCCAAACTATTTATTTTTGAAATTTAAGGCAATGTTTATATATATGGGTTTTGGTAATGCAGAAAATTTAAGTTATTTTAATACTATGATAGATACGTAGAATTATCAACCGTCATTAGCAATCGCAAATATAAATTTATATAATAATTGTAATTATTCAGTTTGTCAGTGCTGGACAACTCTTAGACTGTTGTAGGACAGTGTTGGACAACTGGCCAATTATAATGAAAAATTGGCAATAAAACAAATTCCTTAATATCTCCATTATTAATGGGTCAATCGCTATGAAACTTGCCGCAAATTGCTTAGCGTTGTCGTACTGTTCATTTAAGCTATGTTGTCTCAACGAAGATGAGTGTAAACAGTCGCAAATATTTATTATACATTCCCGAAAGAAAGACAAGGCGGGCGATATTGCAAAGAATTGTCATATATGTGTTCTCGCTCTTGCTAACCATTATGAAATAATGGCGATAAAAGAAATTCCTTAATATCTCTTTTATTTTTGGGTCAGTCGCGATAAGACTTGTAGCAAATTGTTATATTTTGTTACGTCATGTGTTATCTTAACAACCATGCGTGTAAGCAATAGCTAATAGTAATTTTACGTTAGCCTGTAGCATTCAGCAAAATATAGTTCTGAGTATGGCCGATGTATTGTGCCACGTGACACAATGGAATGCGCCACACATCGGCCGACAGCGCAAATCATCAGATTATCATATGCTTTCTCATTTGCGTAAATGGAATTTTCTTATGCTCTCTCGCTTTTGCCAAAAAATGGAAGTAAAACAAATTCCTTAATATCTTCCTTATTTATGGGTCGATCGCTTTTGCCCATTTTTAATGGGCATAGGGTATAAAAATGAAGATAAAATAAAATAAATTTATAACGTTTATAATATAACTATGCTGTGTTAGTGAGTTATTTGTGGTGAGATGGGTATGCGGTAAGGTGTGAGTAGCGTTTGGAAAGGCAGTCGGCATAAACTATCGGAGCTGACTATAAGATGGGAGGGCGTCGCAAGGTTTCCGTAATTAAAAATATAAATAATTGTTACCCGACTCGCCCGATATCGAGGTCGTACTCATCCCTGAGTAATGCCGATAGCTAGCCGGCAAATCGATATCTGGCTGCGATAGACAAGTCGGTACATAACAAATGGCGCCCAATTGGAAAATAATCGGTATAGGATTCCGCCTGAAGCTTGCGGCCTGTCCAAGGCTGCGTTTGGGCGAAAGTGTTGACAGTTAGTAGTCAGGTTTAGGGGCTGGTCCAGAGTGGAATAAATAATTCTAAACTGTGCTGCCGTCCCTAGGCCTGATGAAGTCCAATTAAATAATTTAAATTTTTGAAGATTCTTATAAATAGTAGTACGGTCCATGCGAGACCTGGACTGTGGTCCGCGTAGGTGGTGTCAATGCCACTACGTTTGTTGTCCAGTCGGATCAGCGTCTAGTATCGCTACTATGTCCATAGACCAAAAGCCGAGCGAGCGTTAGGAGTGTGTTGGCAAGAGAGAGCGACCGCTAACCTACATTTACTCATGCCCGCCCATATCCATCTCACCCAGTTTTGTTTGAAACGTTTGTATCTTTTGTTTGTTTTTTGTTTGCGATATTTTTTTATTTATAGTGTCATTGCATTTAAATAAACCATTTATCAGTTAGTGTAATTGAATTTATTTATGGAAAGTGCTTAGAGTGTAAAGGCTTATTTTACGGAAATCATTATATTATTTATATAGTAGCTATATTAATATTTATAGGATAGGAGTAAAATAGCCCGTAATTTTCGTAGTGCTTAGTGTAGTTAAGTTGCTTGTTTGGCTGTATATAGGATAACTAAACGGTAAGGCATAGTAGCAGGAAAAATATTAGGAGATTGGCCAAAAAGTACCAGGAGGAAGAGCAGCTAGTGCAGAGAGGTAAGGGCATGAGCTTCGCCGATCGGAGCCGACAGTCGGTGGATCGCAGAATCAGGCGAAGCCTAGACTTCCTGCGAAACAGGGGTGTGGAAGATATGGGTCCCACAACCCGAGCCAAGACCGCCAAATCCGACGCCGAACCAGAGTCAGGGAGGCAGAGTCCGGCGTTGACGTCATGGGGCGAATTTCCCCGAGGCGCAGTTGGTGGCGCACAGCAACCGGTCGGAGCGATCCCGAAACAGCGGTACTCCGAAGGTCCAGCCACCGATATCCCGAGCGAGATCAAGTCCGCGATAAATGTCGCGCTGTTCCAGGCGCAGGAGACTTATCGCACGGCAATGGCCACACAGCTGTCGGAATTCCAAGTTGGGATCCGCCACGAAATGTTGGACTTCATGCTGGAGGTCAGAGGCGGTCGGCAAGTGGGCCCGGAACCAGAAAAGGCACAGCAGATCCCGCCGCCAGTAGCTATATATACCCGTTACCAGCGCCGGAGTCAGGCCCAAATGATCCAGGTCACTGGGTGGCCCACAGGGCATTGGAGGGCTAACAAAGGGCACAGGCGAAGTGCCAGGGACGACCGCTCGGGAATGACAGGCCAAGGGATGAGTCTAGATACCCCGGAGTCAGCTCGCTCGGAGTATGGTCAGGTTCGCCGCTGGGGCCTCACGTTTGACGGCAGCCCTAAAACGATGCCAGTTAAAGAGTTTATCTTTCGGGTGGAGCACATGCAGAAGACTTACCGGTTGCCGTGGGCAGAGGTGATCCGGGATTTCCACCTGCTGGTAGACGGGTGAGCCAAAGATTGGTTCTGGATGCAGGCGAGAACCGAGGAGGTGCTGAATTGGCCCTCGTGCGGTATTCGTTGGAACAGCATTTCCTGACGCGAAAGACCCGTTTCGAGCAGGAATAGGAGCTCCGAGAGCGACGGCAGTGGCCCGGCGAGATCATCGACGAATACCTGAATATGTTGGCACTACGTTCGAGACTGGAAACCCACTTCTCGGATCATGCTTTGATAAAAGTCGTCAACGTGAACATCAGGGACAGCATCTCGCGCGTGATTTACCCGATGTTTATCACCAGCTGGGAGATGCTGCGGGACGAATGTCATGACGCCGAAAAGTGGGTGACCAACCGCTGGAGTCGACCGCCAGCTGGTCCGCCGCCGATGAGACCGTTCAGAGAACGACACCAGGTCCATGAGGTGTGTAATCCGGAGCCAGAGGACGATCGGCCTGAATCCCCAGCAGAAGCCGTGGAGGCGTTGTATCGGTCGCGTCAGGGAGGCGGCGATAGGGCGTGCTGGAACTGCGGAGAGAACGGACACACATTTTTGGACTGCGAGTCCTCGGTACGCAAGATTTTTGGCTACCGGTGTGGGCAGCCGGATGTGGTGGTCAAGAGGTGCCCGAAATGCCAGGCGGGAAACAGTCGTCAGGGCAGGACGCAGACGGAAGAGTCATGCCCTGTAGTCCGCTAAAGATCATACACGCCAAAGATCGAGTAAGGATGCGAGTTTGTGTGGCCCGGCTAGCTCAGTCGGTAGAGCATGATCTCAGGTGTGGGCGATGGCCTACGTTGGCGCCGTCAGAAGACCTGAAGACCTGAAGATCTTCTCCCAAACAGCGCAAACAACGGCAACAGCTGGACCAATCAGCTGGCTGCCAAAACCACTCAAGAGGCAGGGGCGACTATTCGGAGAGGCCTAATGGATCAGGAAAAAGAGGAGGATCCAGAAAAGACAGCTAGGTCCGACGAGGGAGGCAGTAAGTCCGTTTTCACGTGGCGTGTAGAGTGGTGTTGAAGCGCGAGTATCAGCGGCAGCAGGAGGCAGCAGCAACATCAGGCACCGTCTGCGAGCAGTAGCCAAAGAAGCAAGCGCCAGCGGCAAGGACAGCATCTGCAGCGTCGTCAGTGGCCAGCAGCAGCGTCAGCGGCCAGCGCAGCGTCAGTGGTCAGCAGCAGCGTCAATGGCCAGCAGCAGCGTCAGCGGCCAGCGCAGCGTCAGTGCCTGCGGCAGAGCCAGCGCAGCAGCAGTGGCAGCAGAAGCCAGCAACAGCGTCAGCGACCAACATCTGTGCCAGCAGCAGCAACAGCGAGAGCCAGCGCACTATCAGCGGTCAGCATCAGTGCCTTCGGCACAGCCAGTGACCAGCAGCAGCAGCGGCCAACATCCGTGCCAGCAGCAGCAACAGCGAGAGTCAGCGCAGTATCAGCGGTCAGCATCAGTGCCTTTGGCAGAGCCAGTGACCAGCAGCAGCAGCGGCCAGCATCCGCGCCAGCAGTAGCAAGACGCAGCATCAACAGCAGCCACCGGAACCAGCGTCAGTGGCCCTCAGGCAGCTTCAGCAGCACCACCAGCACCAGCGGCCAGCATCAGCGGCCAGCATCAGCGGCCAGCATCAGCGGCCAGCATCAGCGGCCATCAGCAGGAGCCAGCAGCAGTGGCAGCAGGAGCCAGCAGCAGTGGCAGCAGGAGCCGTCAGCAGGGGCAGCAGGAGCCGTCAGTAGCGACAGCGGCACCAGCAGCGTCCGTGGCCGGCAGCAGCGCCAGCAGGCAGCAGCATCAGCATCAGGCAGCTACAACAGCAGCGGCAGCACCAGCGTCGGCGTCGTCAGCGCGTCAAGCTCCACCTGTAATATAAAACACGTGAGAAATCATTTAGTCGATGTGAAGCCATTATATTTTTCCAATTTTTTGTAAGCACTGCATTTCACTTGTTTTGGTTTTGCAGTGACGCGCAAAACAT
The DNA here is from genome assembly GCA_958299025.2 of Drosophila histrio. Taxonomy (NCBI): domain Eukaryota; kingdom Metazoa; phylum Arthropoda; class Insecta; order Diptera; family Drosophilidae; genus Drosophila; species Drosophila histrio. Next base: position 571,757 of record OY282582.1, read on the forward strand.
AAAGGGAGTTGCCAGATCGACAAAATTAGGTGTTTTAGCAAGAACTATTGCAAACAAACAATACTCGATTATCGATAAATAATTAATTTAATAAAATGAAGATAAAATAAAATTAAATTTATAACGTTTATAACTATGCTGTGTTAGTGAGTTATTTGTGGTGAGATGGGTATGCGGTAATGTGTGAGTAGCGATTGGAAAGGGAGTCGGCATAAACTATCGGAGCCGACTATAGGATGGGAGGGCGTCGCAAGGTGGAGATACTAGCTGTCCACCTAATCCTTGCCAACATTTTGTCCGTGTAGGTGTGTTGAGACCGAAGTCCGTGTTAGTTTCTACAATGTACATGTAAAGCATGGTGTTGGTTTACTTATACGTCAAACAATCCACACAAGACAATTAGTTTAAATACTAATACTTATGGGAATCGAGACTTTATGCCAACCTAATTTTGCCATTCCTAACTCTTATATATCCTCTAGTCAAAGACTTATATTCAATGATTTAATAAATATTGGGCATCAAATTCACGTAACGCAGAGTATCAAATTTAACAACTCTTAACTTATTCTAACTTAGCTATCCTAAAAACGGGTCTGCCACCCATCTTTCACACATATAGACCTATGCATGGTTTCAGCTTCACTCGTTCGAATATGCAATGGTCCATTGCCCAAAACCACTTTCACTTCAAATTTGAAGTCTCTAGCTCATACAGTTGCTGAGATCGACGCATTCATATAGACGGACGGACGAGCAGACGGACAAATGTCAATCGACTCGGCTATTGATACTGATTCAGAATTATATATTCTGATGGAATGGTCGGAGATGCCTCCTTCTGCCTGTAACATGCATTCACACAAAATTCATTATACTCATTTTTGCCCATTTTTAATGGGCACAAAGTATAAAAATAGACTCACTCATTTATCCCGCCACTCGTTCATTCGGGCTAAGTCTGTACGGGCGTCTTTGTACGGTTTTTCGTAAATCAATCAACCTTATCTTCATGCCACCAACATTTAATTTTGTACAAGGGACACCATTAATAAAAGATTTTGAATAGTTTTCAATAATAAGACTAATTTAATTTGATCTTCGCCAACAATTTCAGTATCATTAATGTCAGTCTGCTCACCACCTGAACAATAATTAATAGTTTTTTTTTAACTAATTCAAATTTTTCCAGTGAAACAATAACATTATAGGAATTTCTCGACCAATGACAACGCCTTTCTTCAAATGTTCGTTAATAATACATAAAATAATATTTCGATACATTTATTATTAATTTGTACGCTAGTATTATTAGGAAACATTGTGCTCCAGATTCTAAGGTGATTGCAAAAGGAGTCTTGTCACCAAATTTGGTGACCCTAGCTCTTATAGTCTCTGACATCTAGGCGCTCATACAGCAGGACGGACGGACATGGCTATATCGTCTCAGCTGGGGATGCTGATCAAGAATATATATACTTTATGGGGTCTGCCGGACTTCCTTCGACCTGTTACGCACATTTTGGCAAACTTAATAGACCCTATTTACTTTTTATAGCCTGTGCCCATTAAAAATGGGCAAAAAGGCTATAATGAATTTGTGCGAATGTATGTAACAGGCAGATGGAAGCATCTCCGACCCTATAAAGTATATATATTCTTGATCAGTATCAATAGCCGAGTCGAATTACACCTGTCCGTCTGTCTGTCCGTCTGTCCGTCCGTCCGTCTGTCTGTCCGTCTGTCCGTCCGTCCGTCTGTCCGTCCGTCTGTCCGTCCGTCTGTCCGTCCGTCTGTCCGTCCGTCCGTCCGTCCGTCCGTCCGTCCGTCTGTATGAACGCGTGGATCTCAGCAACTATAAGAGCTAGAGACTTCAAATTTGGAATGTAGGTTCCTGAATACCATACGCAGATTAAGTTTATTTTTAATTTTGGATATCAAGTCCCGTTGGTTTAAAAATTAGAAAAATCACCATAACATAAGCAATGTTAAAGCTAGAGACTTAAGATTTGGCACACATGATAAAAAGCTTGGATTTAATGTGTCCTAAAAATTTCATCCAGATGCCCCGCTCCCTTCGCCCATAACTCGGAAAAGCTGATAACACGAGCAGTTTTAAAGCTAGAGACTTGAGATTTGGCACACATAATAAGTATCCCACTCTCAATGTGTGCTACAAATTTCAGTACGATCGGATATTGACTCAGAAGTTATTCAAGAAACAAATTTATGCAGCGCAGCAGATGTGTCGCAGCGCAGTAGAAGCGCAGTCGCTGCGCCGCGCCGACGATACAATGAACGAAAAGACGCGTTTGTTCACATATGTTTGATTTGCCTTTCGTCTGCTGTGGCGCTAAACATAAACAATCAACAGTCGCAGTCCAGTGTTGCCAGACTATCGCAAGCAACCTACTCTCGATGCAAGCAAAATCGACTTCTTTAAATCCCATTATAATGAAAATACTTTTCTTTGAAGACCTGCACAGGCTATCCTACTGTCGCGCCCGCTCGACTGATCGGCTTGTTTTACTTGATGATGCTTCGTATACCTTGTCCGCTTGCAAGCAATTGCTTCCCCAGGTTCCATGTCAACTGGATTCGCATCATTAGAATCTGCATAAAAGAACACATTTATATACATATACCATATACATACATTGGTACCCCGATGCTTGTCCTGTATGTAAAAAAGTAAATATTGTCTATTAAGTTTGTCAAAAAAAATGTGCGTAACAGGTCGAAGGAAGTCCGGCAGACCCCATAAAGTATATATATTCTTGATCAGCATCAACAGCCGAGTCGATATAGCCATGTCCGCCTGTCCGTTTGTCCGTCTGTGCTGCTGTATGAGCGCCTAGATCTCAGAGACCATAAGAGCTAGGGTCCCCAAATTTGGTGACAATACTCCTAAGGGCTGCACAAAGGTCAAGTTTGTGTTAGAATTTCGCCACGCCCCCTTCCGCCTCCAAAAATCGGGAAAACCCGAATAACAATAGTATTTTAAAAGATACAAATTCCAAATTCGGCACACATAAAATTAACATTACTTCCGATGTGTAATGAAAATTTCATCGCAATCGGACAAAAAACACCGGAGATTTGAAGCAAACTAATTTTCGAATAGTTCCGAATGTTTGCAGGCAGCAACTTGAGGCATTAAAACAATATTATTAATGACAGTTCTGTAGAAAACTGGTTATTGCCAATCTGTTGACAATGGCTTCGTTGGCGCAGTAATTAGAATGTCGAACTCTTGTGGTGGGGTCTAGGGTTTGAATCTTGCCAGTGGCACACTTTTTTCTGTTTTTAAAAATTGTTAAATAATCGACAATGGCTTCTTTGGCGCAATGGTTAGAGTGTCGAACTCTTGCGTTGTGGTCTGAAGAACGAAACCTACCAGATGCACACTTTTTTTTATGTTTTTATTCTTTTTTAAATTTATCAATACAGTAATAAAATTAAATAAAACCAGTCGGAAAGGCTACAGTCGAAGTCGACTATGAGAGACCCTTTACTTATTCTTCTAAATTGAAATAAGAGTAACACTAAAAGTACCCCATAACTCGTTGTAACGTCAATATGCTCTTCTTCTTCATTTGGTCCGACACAGTGTAATATTAAGCCGTGAATAACTTCCGAGTTTATTATCCGATCGCGATGAAATTTTCAGAATAAATTAGGACCCCAATGCTTGTCCTGTGTGCCGAAATTGGGATCTTACCTTTTTTTTGAATAACTTCCGAGATTATTATCCGATCGCGATGAAATTTTCAGGATACGTTAGGACCCTGATACCTGTCCCGTCGTTTTATGAGATTTCAAAAATTTTGTTTTCGATTTTTGGGGCGGAAGGGGGCGTGGCAAAATTCTTAAACAAACTTGACCTTTGTGCAGCCCTTAGGAGTATTCTCACCAAATTTGGTGACCCTAGCTCTTATAGTCTCTGAGATCTAGGCGCTCATACAGCAGCACAGACGGACATGGCTTTATCGACTCGGCTGTTGATGCTGATCAAGAATATATATACTTTATGGGGTCTGCCGGACTTCCTTCGACCTGTTACGCATATTTTTTATTTGACAAACTTAATAGACCCGTTTTAGTTTTTTAAAGTAAAGGGTCTAACAATACCTTTATTTTTATAAACAAATTCTACCATAAATGCCAATGTATTATATTTAATAATGTCTGTATGCATTACATAAATATATACTAACATAATATTTGTATGTTAAGGTTAACATTTGTATGTTAATGTTTATGTGTAACATAAATATAGGATTTGCACGTTCCGCTCTTCAACAGTGATTTTCCCTGGGTACCAATTATTTTTAATTAAAAAAAAGGGAAGAGGGAGATCAAGGTGTGACCAGATTGTACTCCTTAAAATATACATAATAAGTGTTGTGTAATGTTGTTTTTGAATAAGGAATAGGCATATTCGATACGCCCCCTCAAAAATAACATTCCTTATTATTAAATAAAACTTAAAGATCATTACTTATTTCATTCCTTCATTACTTATTCTAATTTGGCTAATGTGCATTCTGGGAGATACATTATGATCCAGCATTTGCTGCAAGGATCCGGGGAAAACCCAGAAAAACCCGGTCAGATCATTATAATCTAAATTACTTTAATAATAGAAAAAAAACAAAGAACTTCAATTAAATGAACTTAGTTCATATTTCAATTCAATAGTAAGTTAAACAAAAACAAGCGGAACAGTCGGGACCCCGACCGTAATATACCCTGTGGGTCTACAGGAACCCGCTCAAATTCACTCCAGATGAAATTCTCTAGTAATTCTTTATTTTTTAATTTGTGGGCGAAGGGGGCGTGGCATCGTGATAAAATTTTCTGGACAAATCGAGCTCAAGATACTCATCATGTGTGCTAAATCTCAAGTCTCTAGCTACAAAACTGCTTTTGTTATGAGGTTTTTGAGCTAGAAAACTGCTTGCTTTATGAGGTTTTACTTAATTTGAGGGCGAAGGGGGCGTGGCATCGCGATTAAATTTTCTGGACACATTGACCCTAAGATTCTTATCATATGTGCCAAATCTCAAGTCTCTTACTGTAATATTGCTCTTGTTATAAGACTTTCCGTTATGTAGGCAATGGGGGCGTGGCATCGTGATACAATTTTCTGGACACATTGACCACAAAATATTTATCATATGTGCAAAATCTCAAGTCTCTAGCTTCAAAACTGCCCTTGGTATGAGGTTTTTGATCTACAAAACTGCTTGCTTTATAAGCTTTTACTTAAATTGTGGGCAAAGAGGGCGTGGCATCCAAAAAAAAAGATAAACTTGATCTGCCTGCAAAAATTTCCAGTGCTGGGACACCAAGTTCAAGCTTCTAGCTCTTACCATCTCTGAGATCCTTTCGTTCATACGGACGGACCGACGGACCGACAGACCGACAGACCGACGGACCGACGGACAGACGGACAGACGGACATGGCTATATCGACTCGGCTATTGATGCTGATCAAGAATATATATACTTTATTGGGTCGGCCATGCTTCCTTCTGCCCGTTACATATTTTTAACAAACTTAATATACCCCCACAGGGTATAAAAAAATCCAGCATATAGGGATAATTGAGTCAGCCATCTTGCACAAGTCCCAGTTCGCCTCGTAACTTAAAAAATCTTGCTGCTGGCAACGGTTTCGTGAAGACGTCTGCAAGTTGATTATCTGTGGATATATACTCAATGCAAATAACATTATTCTCTATTTGCTCTCTTGCAAAATGATATTTAATATCGATATGTTTAGTTCTTTTATGACATGAGGGATTATTTGCTATACTAATACAGCCTTGGTTGTCTTCGAAAATTTTAATAGGTCTTTCTAATATTATTTTTACACTATATAAGAGATATTTTAACCATAAAGCTTCTCTCACGGCTTCAAACAAAGCCATGTACTCTGCTTCAGTCGAAGAAGCTGCAACCGAACTTTGTCTTTTCGTGTTCCAACAAATTAGGTTCGAGCCAAACATTTTAAACGAGAAGCCAGCTGTACTCTTTCTATCAATATCATTTCCCCCCAGTCACTATCTACATATCCCTCTAATATATTTTCAAATGCTTCGTTTTTCTTAAAAATCAATTTCAGGTCAATGCTTCCTTTTAAATATCTAAGGACTCTTTTTAAGCATTGCCATAATTCAGAATTATTTTTACTGCTAAATCTACTTAAGATATTAACTGCCGTTGTTAAGTCAGGACGTGTGCATAGCATTATGTACATTAAACAACCGATAAGGTTTCGACAGGGTGCATTGCAATTTTCATCTGAGTTAAGCAATTCATAATTTAGTTTGCTTTGTAAAGGGGTGCTGACTCCATTGCAATCGTCCATATTAAATTTACTTAACACTCTTTTTATGTAAGTGGACTGACTTAAGCTGATTGTATTTTCATTCATTTCAATTCTAATCCCTATAAAGTGACGTATTTCGTTTAAATCTGTCATTCTAAACTTTTCCATTAGATACATTTTAAAATTGTTCATTCTTTCCATTTCTCCTGTTGCTATTACTACGTCATCGACATATAACAATACATATATGTTTTTCTTGATGTCTCCTTTATTTAAAATATATATGCAGCGATCCACAGGAGAGTTTACAAAATCGCATTCTTTCAATACTTGTTCAAACACCTCAAACCAGCATCTAGCTGCTTGTTTGAGTCCGTAAATGGCTTTGTTCAATTTACATACATTTGAATTACTGCTCGATACACCCTGAGGTAGTTGCATGTATATTTCCTCATTCAATGTGCCATTCAAAAATGCAGTCTTTACATCCATTTGATGTATATTCAAATTATATTGAACTGATAATGAAAGTATAAATCGAAAACTCGAAATCCTTGCAACAGGAGCAAATATTTCCTCATAATCGACTTGATACTTTTGAGTAAAACCTCGCGCAACTAGCCTTGCTTTATATTTTATTGGAGTTCCTAGTTCATTATATTTCAGAGAAAATACCCATTTACTATCGACAATATTCTTGTTTTCAGGCTTCTTAACAATTGTCCAAGTATTATTAATTTCATGAGCCTCCAACTCTGCTTTTATAGCTTCCTCCCAAAGTAATTTATCATTTCTACTTTTTATTTCATCGAAAGTAATAGGAACATCATTAAAAACGGTATGAGCATTTAATATAAATCTATTTAAATTCATATCTTCTTCACTGTAAGATATCTTTGGCTTGCTCTTAAGCCTTTCACTTCTTCTATTTACATTTTCGATATCCTTATTGCTGTTGTCAATATCACCAATTATAGCTGAACTCTTATCAGTTCAAATTTCACTAGGCTGTTGAGTCTCTTTAAGTTCCGTACTTTTATTCGGAAACTTTTCCCTCTCACATTCCTTACTCACGTTCAGGAATTCTTCGCTTACACTTTCCTTACTGTCTTTCAGGATTTCTATTTTATCGCACTCCTTACTTTCTTTCAGGAATTCTTCATGCTCATTTTCCTTACTTTCTTTCAGGAATTCTTTATGCTCATTTTCCTTACTTTCTTTCAGGAATTCTTCATGCTCATTTTCCGTACTATCTTTCAGGAATTCAGATTCATTTTTAGCAGCTCTAGAATTTAACATATTGGTTTCATCGACAACAACATCTCGTGAAACAATAATTTTTTCATGAATATGAATATCATGAATCCCATAGTCTATAACCATTCGGTTCATATTCAACAAGAACGCACTTATACGACTTATCATCGAATTTTCTTTTTCTATTCTTATTGTGTACATATACAGTCGAACCAAATACTTTCAAATGTTTTAGATTAGGCTTTCTATTGTGCCACATCTCATAAGGCGTCTTTTCACTTTCAATAAGTGTTCTACTTGGAGTTCTGTTGATTAAATATGTTGCAGTTAGGACAGCTTCACCCCAGAAGATTTTATTTAATTTTGAACCACTTATCATGGCACGGGCCTTTTCAGTAAGAGTTCTTATCATTCGTTCTGTAACCCCATTTTGCTGAGGAGTGTGCGGCACTGTTAGGTGATAAGTAATCCCTTTTTGAACACAAAATTCACGCATGTCATTTGACAAATACTCCCTACCATTGTCAATATACAAATTAACCATCTTGAGATTAAAATGTGCTTCGCTTTTAGCTAAAAAATCTTTAAACATATCAAAAACGTCTGATTTGTTTTTGATTAGATAGGTTACACAATAATGTGTATATTGGTCTACAAAGATTACATAGTAATTTTTTTCATTTATTGTAGACGGTGTAATTGGGCCACAGACATCTGAATGGACTACAAATAAAGGTCTCTTTATATAACTTTTATCTTTTATCTTGCCATTCAAACAAGATTCATATATTTCTTCAGACCACTTTAAACTATTCAGAAGACTGCTGTCATTGAAAAAATTCTTTCTTTTTATTTCTAATAATTTACCATTACTTATATGACCTAACCTCTCATGCCATAATCGAAAACAATTTTTACTTTGTGCATTAGCTGTATATGCTTGAAATTTAATTACAGCTACATTATTGAACATACCTGAATTCTTGGCCACTATAACCCCGTCTTTGGTTATAGTCACTCCATTCTTGTCAAACTCGATTGACATTTCTGCCTCCTGGAGTCGCTTTACTGATATCAGATTTCCTGCAGCCTCCTTGCAGTATAGGACATCCTCCAAAGTAATATTGTGTCCGTTGAAGATGCGCACAATTCCCCGCTTTGTAGCGTAGATATATGTGCCTTGCTTGGCCACAGCAATCTTGAGTGGATACTCCAACTCCACACTGTCAACAAACAGCGACTCATCGTTTATTAGATGGTCAGTGGCACCAGAATCAAGGATAAATCCAAACTTATCCGTGTTTGAATTTATTTGATATGTTTTTAACATGAACGCGAAACCGTGCTGCGACGCACAGTGGCTCACTCACGAGACTCACGTGGCAAAAAAGAAATCGGTCATTTCTCGCCATGGAAAATCCTTAAATGCAGTTTGATAGAGAATTGTCCAAAATTTATAAATCCGTTTAGATTTTTTAATTTGGGCAAACGGTTTCGGCGGTAGAGCCCATCAAACATGAAAAAAAAATTCGATTTTTCATAAAAATGTTTTTTTATGAAAAATTTTTTATTTTTGCGATGAAATTGCATCCAAATGGTTCAATGAATTTTCAGTTTCTTATTTTTACCTAATAGGTGTGTCGATTCTAAAGCGAATGGTATAAAAATGTTGTTATTTTTTTGTTTTGAAGTATTTTAAATAATATTTTTACTAAAGCACTATTTTTGACATTGTTTTTTAACTTTAGATAGACTTTTAGCATAAAGTCCAGGCTTGTCCAGGCAAACGGGTATATACACGTTATTCCGTGGATATTTCTGCAACAACTTTAAGAAAGTCTATGTGCCAAGAAGTGCCAGTTAACTTTTTATTTAATAAACAATTCACACACAACGCTTTTAACTGGGTCAAAATTGCGTTGTGGCGCACCCAAAATGGCGCCGGGCTCGCATTTTTGCGCAACCTACGGTACGGAATGGTCGTTATTTGAACGTGTTTCCGTTGAACTAGACCTTTTATTGAACACTTTACATAAATATAATATTAAGAATTCATTGTCTACCTAAATATACTAATGTAACCCAAGCAAACAGGTAGTGATTATGTAATTTATAACCCTTTTTCGTACTCAATTTCCGCGTTTACCAAACCCAATTATCTAAGTTTGTAAATTTTAAATGACTACACATGTTTAATCTTTTGTACTACTTAAGTTGGTAATTAATAGTAGGGATTAAGGGTATATATTTAAATATTTAGGTGCATTGTATCACAGTCTACTTTTGGCAACCATCACGATATTAAACAAAATCAGTGCTGATTAGTATTATGTAATATAAATCAAATATTGAAACCGCAAAATGTCTTCCTAAATTCGAGATGTATTTCAGATGTTTATGGATGTTCCAAGCTAAGAAGAGTTTATATTGACCGTGAGTACAGTATACTTTGCTAAGGAAAATATGACGGAGATCGACAAGATCAAAAACAAACTTCATAAAATGTTGGTACACGGAGGAGATCTTAACGAAAACCAATGTCTGTCAATCGGGGAATTATTAGAAGAAGTCCAGAAATCTATAAACAAGGAGTACAAGAAATATAGGTACTCGAATAGTTGCAAGGTGACACGGTAAAGACAAAATTAAGACTATTTTAATAAGTTATCAGTTTCTTCAGATCCACTGATATCAACAAAAAGAATTGTGTGAAGTCGCAAAGAACTGCAAGAGTTTTATACTAAAGAAATGGTAGATTTAATGTACATAGGTTACGAACTTGAAGACATAGCTGAGGAAAATTAAATTAACAAGGACATTAATTGAATAGTTTTATTGTTATTTATTTATATAAATATAAATTAAATCAAATATATAGTATAAAAGTTTAATTGAAATTACATTTTGTTTTTACAGGAATTTATACGATATATATGTATTTGAAACATGAAATCCATCAAATTTGTTATCTTTAGTGTTTAGATGTATTTAAAACATTAATTTACATATAATTATGTATAAAGAATCACAAATTTACACATAAATTCCAGAAAAAAGCATACGATGAATGTCGCGTTTCACGAAAATCATCGTATAAACACAAAATCCAACTTTGAACACCTGCTGAAAATTTATCTGCCGTCCGATTTTTAAGATCTTACACTCATTTCAAAGCGACAGGTATTCTTTATTAAACCCTTTTTAAATTTTGGTGATATCTTACCTGGATCAAAAGATATGATTTTTGCAAAGTAGAATGAGAAAACGAGCCACTGTGCGACGTGGCGACTTGAGCTTGTCTATTTTCTTTATTATTATTATCATTCAATGTTTTTTTTATAATGATAACAATCTTTCTTTATGTGTCCCTCCTTATGACAGTAATGACATTTTATATTATGTTTTGGTTTTCCCTTAAATGTTTTCTTTGGCTTAGTCACCTTATTTTTAAATGCGTTATTTTTAAAATTATTTTGATAATTATTATTCGGAACAAATGCCTTCATGACTTTCCTGCTTGTATCAACACTGTCGTTTTTAATTTTTATTTCATGGTCGAGCAATTTTTTTTTGACAAAAGCTAGAGTTAAATTTTCTACGGCCAATGTTTCGTTTGCTGTGATCACTCCATTATAAGATGATGGCAGTGTAAGCAACAAATGCGAAACTTTGTCCTTTTTTTCGATTCTAGCACCCGAAGCTAATAATTCACTGATCAAACCGTCAAAAATATTGAAATGATTCAATAGCGTCATCTCGCTCGCTAGTTTAAGCGAGAGCAAGCGTTTTCGGACAGACAACTGCGACGCCAAACTTCTGCGTTCGTAGATGGCGTCCAAATTCCAGAGAATTTGACACGCTGAGATGTCGCTTGTTGCGAAATTCACGAAAGTGTCGCTTAAATATTCGATCAGCGTGCTCTTTGCACAACGCTTGACTGGAGCGAAGGATCGGTCAAGTGTCAAGTGCTTTAAGTGTGACGAAACTGGACATTATGCATCCGCTTGTCCTAAAGGCCGAACGTATGAGAAGCGTGTAGATAGCTGCACAGTAGCTCCACCGTCTGGAATAATAAGGGCATCCGGTGAGTCTATTCCATTTTGCTTTGATTCGGGTGCTGAATGCTCTTTAGTGAAGGAAAGCGCCGCGGATAAATTTAAGGGAAAAAGAATAAATAACATTGTAAAACTTAACGGTATAAGTAATGATGACATTTGTAGCACTCAGCAAGTTTTATGTAATATAAATATTGAACAATACTGCTTTGAGATTTTGTTACACGTAATTATGGATAAGTATCTGAAATACGATGTGTTGGTTGGTCGTGAAATCCTTAGCCAGGGCTTCGGAGTAACAATAGACGCCGACAAATTACAAATTTATAAAACAAAGAGAGTAGATGTTTTGACAGTAACTGATTAAAAAGATATTATAAATCCTGATATTGACCTAGTCGAATCCGATAAAATGGCCTTAACAAATATCCTAAAGTATTACTCTGATTGGTTTATCAGCGGTATTCCAAAAACTCGAGTCTCGACAGGGCAGTTGATAATTAATTTAATAGTGCAACGACGTCCTTATAGGCTAAGCGAGGAAGAGAAAAACCATGTGCGGTTTAAAATTGATGAATTATTGAAAGCAAATATTATTCGTCCAAGTTGCTCACCTTTCGCCAGCCCTATGATGTTGGTAAAGAAGAAAAATGGCACTGATCGTCTTTGTGTGGACTATAGGATATTAAATGAGAATACCGTTGCTGATAGGTCTCCGTTGCCTCTTATCGCAGACCAGATTGCCAGACTTCGCGGTGCCAAATATTTTTCGTGCTTAGATATGGCCAGTGGTTTCTACCAAATTCCAGTACATGAAAATTCAATAGAGCGAACCGCGTTTGTAACGCCAGAAGGGCAGTACGAGTTTTTGACCATGCCTTTTGGCTTGAAAAATGCACCTTCTGTATTCCAGAGGACTATAATAAGAGCATTAGGAACTCTAGCACACACATATGCTATTGATTTATTGATGACGTGTTGGTTATAGCCGAAACCAAAGAAGAGGCGTTGGAACTTTTGCGTACTGTACTAAAGACATTAAGTAATGCGGGATTTTCGTTTAATGTAACTAAGTGCTCCTTTCTTAAATCTCGTATAGAGTATCTGGGGTTCGAAATAAGCAACGGGGAAATTAGGCCAAACGCACGTAAGATAAAAGCATTGATTGATTTACCGCCTCCACAATCTGTGTCGCAGTTACGACAATTTATTGGATTGGCTTCATATTTCAGACAGTTTGTTCCAAAATTTTCAGAGACGCTTAAGCCTTTGTATCACCTAACGTCAAAGAAAATTGCAACTTTTGCTTGGCGACAAGAGCACGAGCAAATACGAGTTAAAATTATAACTGATCATATTCGACCCGTAATACGCGATAGAGTTGCACACTGACGCCAGTTCGATTGGCTATGGAGCCATATTATTGCACAAAATTGATAACTAACCCCATGTCGTTGAATATTACAGTAAATGCACGTCTCCTGCCGAGTCTAAATATCATTCTTATGAATTAGAGACGCTAGCGGTAGTTAACGGTATCCGACATTTCCGCCATTACTTGCAGGGACGTAAATTTGTCGTATATACCGACTGCAACTCATTGAAAGCTAGTCGCACAAAACTTGACTTAACGCCGAGGGTACATAGGTGGTGGCATGTTTGCAATCGTTTGACTTCGACTTAGAGTACAGAAAGGGTGACCGAATGGCGCACGTAGATTGTCTATCTCGGAATCCAGTGCCTGAGAAAAATAATGATCAGAATAAAATACCTGAGAAGCGTATAAATTTGACTGAGGTAACCGACAACTGGTTAATTTCGGAGCAACAGCGTGATAGTGAGATTTTAGAAATATCATCTAAATTAAGAAATAATGAATTACCAAATACTTTAGATAAAACCTATGAATTACGTAAAGGTATTTTACATAGAAAAATACAGCGAAATGGTAAAACTAAATGTCTACCGGTCATTCCAAGGTCATTTAGATGGGCAATTATCAATCATGTCCACGAATCAATAATGCATCTGGGATGGGAAAAGACATTAGATAAGGTTTATAGCTATTATTGGTTTGAAAAAATGTCTAAATATGTGCGTCGGTTCGTAGAAAACTGCATCACTTGTAAATTATCAAAGCCACCCGTAGGTAAAGTGCAGGTAGAGTTACATTCTATTCCCAAGATAGATATACCGTGGCACACGGTACATATTGATATAACAGGAAAATTGAGTGGTAAAAACGACTTAAAAGAATACGTTATTGTCCTAATAGACGGAAAGTTGTGTTAAGGCCGTAAAATCAGTTGTTCTTTATTTGGCTTGCCTACCCGAATTATAGCGGATCAAGGTCGTTGCTTTGCAAGTTCAGATTTTCGTGAGTTCTGTACCTCACAAAAAATAAATTTGCATTTAATTGCCACCGGTGCGAGTAGGGCCAATGGGCAGGTCGAGCGAGTAATGAGTACACTCAAAAGTATGTTGACGGCTGTGGAAACCGGTCAGAGATCGTGGCAGGATGCGTTGGCCGAGATGCAACTGGCAATGAATTGTACGGCGAATAGAGTAACTAAGTTTAGCCCATTAGAATTGTTAATTGGTAAGGAAGCTAGACGTTTTGGCTTACTACCAATAGATGAAAAAGTTGATGACAAAATTGACAGGGAGTATCTAAGAAAACAAGCCAAACAAAATATGGAAGACGGCGCACGATATGATAAGCGCATGTTCGATAGTAATAAGGAGAAAATTACTTAACATAGTTTAGGCGATCACGTATTGCTTAAGAATGAGGAGCGTCATCAAACTAAGCTTGACCCTAAATTTAAAGGGCCGTTTGAGATTGTAGAAATACTAGATGGAGATAGATATCTTTTAAAGTCCTTAACAAGTAAGCGAACTTACAAATACTCTCATGAATTTTTAAGAGCTTTGCCAAATAATCAGCTAATACGCAAAGATAGAGACGGCACGATGGAAGATGCGTCTGACGACCAAGAAAGAGATTCATAAAAAAAAGTGGCATAAGAAATGTATAGAGACATCCCGAAAAAAAATTTAATGTTAAAAGTGTTAAAGGAACTACACTAATGTTATATTGTAAGATGTGTTAAAGGAACTACACAAATGTTAAAAAGTGTTAAGGGAACTACACTAATGTTATATTGTAAGATGTGTTAAAGGAACTACACAAATGTTAAAATGTGTTAACGGAACTACACAAATGTTAAAATGTGTTAAAGGAAATGCACAAATGTTAAATTTCATAAAAGAGAAAAATGTTATTAAAGAATAACTGAATGAGTTGATAAAATTATGTTTAACAGAAAAAATGTAATGAATATTGAAGACTTGATATTTATATTAGTGATTTTTATCTTGAAAGCTTTTGTCCAATAAATGAAATAAAAATATCTGTTTAAAAGTAAAGAAAAGTTGAAAGGGAAATTGAGTCTCGTGGTATTGAAAACTCAACACACGAGGACGTGTGAGTTGTCAGGAAGGCCGTGTCGTAGAAAGGCTAGTTTTGCCCACTGTACGTGTGCGTACAGCTTTTGTGTGGCGACACATTGTCGCTGATAGTTTTAAAATGCACAGTAGCTGAGGAAAAGAGACACACTCTGCTGCTGAGTAAGGTCTGATCGTAGAGCGCTGACTGAATTAGAGAAACAGAAAGGACGATAGATATTGCAGAAATTGTGAAATCTTACAGAGCTCTGTGTTTCCGGAGTCAGTCGGGAAGTGTCTATGAAAACGAGCAGAACTTGCTGTGCAATTTTAAAAGAATGGAAACAAATGAGCAATCTCCGACACATTCATAATTAAAAAGTGACATTTAATTATCGCATATAATGCTTATCGATATAGATTCGTTGTATCGATACTATTTTTTACCAGTACTAACAAAATATCAGTTACGATCATTCGTGACAAAATGTTTTACTTACAAAGTAACAGAGTCTTATGGAATTTCAAAAACTTCTGATATCCCCAAAAAAAACCTCTACACGAGGTAAAAGTCCAGTGACGAAAGCATTTTCAAACCCCAAAATTTCTGATATCAACTTTTTTGACGAACGGTATTAAATTTAATACGCAAATTATTCTAAAAGGAAACAAAATTTGGCATTCGGCAATGCGCAAAAAGTTATTTTTTAGGAAGAACGAAGGTAGACCTTTTTGCGTAATGTGCGAAATGCCAAATTTTGTTTCTTTTTAGAATAATTCGCGTATTAAATTTAATACCGTTCGTCACAAAAGTTGATATGAGAAATTTTGGAGTTTGAAAAAGCTTTCGTCACTGGACTTTGACCTCGTGTAGAAGTTTTTTTTTGGGTTTAGGTTTATTATAAGTCTTTTAGTTTGTTACTGTCATTTAATTTTTGTAGAATAAGTAAAGGGTCTCTCATAGTCGATTTCGACTGTAGCCTTTCCGACTGGTTTATACAAATTATGACCAACATATAACCGAATTAATGTGAATCAAATATATAAAGCTGATATAAATGGGGACGACATAGTAAAAACATTTCACTGAGGCAAGAAGCGGCACATGCTTGACGTCTGTTATCATTCTGTTAATTCGCACACTAACGCAATAAAACATATCACTGTGTTGGTGCCGACCACTGGTGTAAACTTTCGTGTGGCGTCGCTGCTACGACTTGTTTCTGTTAAGTCAATGTAGTGGCGCTGTTATGTCGCTGTTATGCTCTAATGCCGCTGTTGAGGCGACGCAATATGAATCAGCTGCTTCTCAGGCTTTGTAATGCTATGCTGCGCAACTCTTACGAAATACACATTGTATACACAGAAAATTAAATGTTTGATGACGTTTTTGAAAAAGTAAAGATGACCAACATATAGCCGACTTGATGCGAATCAAAAATATAAAGGGGATATAAATGTGGACGACGTAGTAAGAACATTTCACTTAGACCGGAAAAGGCACATGCTTGACGTCTGTTATCATTCTGTTAATTCCTATATTAATTTTGCATATTTTAAGAAAAATGATTTACAGTTTCCTAACCTCAACAAATTAAAATTTTATTTTTATTTAATCTATTATTTACCATTTTAGGGAATAGTCTAGAAAATTAAAATTGTTTTCTAGTGGATTTTTGGTTGCAGATTTTAAATCGGTCAACCTTTTTTTTTATGATTAATATTTTGAGATTTTGGCATAAATATAAGCATTTAAGGGTCACTTACTAAATTAGCACCTGTGAGCGAATAACTTATTCAATTTAAATCAAATATGGCTTAAAATGTTGTGCATTAAATAGGTAAAAGGTTAACAGTCAGAAAAAAACTAGTAAACTGTTACTTCAAAGTACAAAATTATAGTTTAATCCTTTCGAACTTAATGTTGCAACGCGCACCTGTGAGCAACGTTGGGCAATCGTAGTAATAAATTTTAACTTGCTTACATTACATAAAACTACGATTTTAAAAATTGATTTAGAATTAAATGTTTTTTCCAATTATTGATTTTATTGTTGTTTTGGTTATACCCGAAAGAGTAGGTTAACAGGTAAATGTCTTAAAAATATTGCATACTACATTTTCCAGATGCAGATACTGATGCAGAAACAGATGCAGATACAAATACTCATACACATACACATAGACATTCATTATATTGATTAAGTAGATATGTAGATAAATATAGACTTTTTCTGATTTAATATTAATTAAAAAAATATATTTTTAAACGACTAAAAAAATTTTTTTATTTTTGGAACATTTAAGTTTGGCTCAAAAAAATAATCAATGCGGAGTTTCCTGCCAATCTATGTTAAATAAGACAAATACGGAGTCATCGAATTTTCGCCTAAGCTATTACTGCGAGAGAGCGTAACGTGTAAATTCAAAATCTTTTAAGTGCACACATGCATAAATTGTGTGTTATGTTAATATATATGTAGCATGTATATTTATGGTAAAATTTGTTTATTTATATAAACTATAATTTTATTTTATTTTATTTTATTACTGTATTTATATATATATATATATATAAATATATGAAAACTTGCCGATCAGTCGAGCGCACGCGACAGTAGGAAACCCTGTGAAGGTATTTAAAGAAAGGTATATTCATTATAATGGGATTTCAATACATCGCTTGAAATCGATTTTGCTTGCATCGAGAGTAGGTAGCTTCCGATAGTCTGGCAACACTGAACTGCGACTGTTGATGTTGAAATTGTTTATTGTTTAAGTATTAGAAATGTAATATTGTCAAACATGCGTACAGGCAATTGTTCATTATATTATAACTAGACCTCGGATTTGCATATTTGCATATTTTCGCAGGATTAAGTTAGGTGAGCCCTGATGACACCAAAGTTCGTTTCATTGAAAACTGAGTCGAAATTGAGGCTCATACATATATATTTTTTTTTTTTGCATATTTGCATATAATGCATATGCATAAAATATGCCAAAATATGCAAAGTATGCAGAATATATGCAAAATATGCAATAAAAATGCTATGATTAGAAAATAGAATAATGTCATAAAAGCAGTTCAGAGGACCGTTTTCATATTGAATTTTTTTTACTTATATTTTAAGACAGGAACAAACGTTTCTTACTTACAAAATATTTTTTGCAGAGGGAGGTCGAAGCCTTTCAATTAATAGTTAAGAAAAAATAATGGCTGTATATTGCAATACAAATTATCTTAAGTAATTTTGGAGCTATTAATTGACAGGCTTTGTCGTTTGTCTGCAAAAATAATTTTGTAAGCAGAAAAGCTCCTTTCTACGTCACATGATGTTGGAGCATATTTATATTTTAAAATATTTTCATTTTTGGCGGGTTCTATGCCACTCAAATCCTCATTATTTTGATTCAAAATATTATTAATTCTTAATAAAATGTCGAAGTCTGGGTTTCGATTTAAGATGGATTCAAATTTGATTCTTAAATCCAATCCAAGTTCACCAGGTACGCTTTCAAGTATTTTTTCAGCTTCCTTTACAAAATTCATCGAAGTAGCCAGTGGGAGACCCTTCGCTTCCAAGAAAGTAATTATCTCGGCAATGCTATGGAAATTTGATTGTATATATATAAAATCAGTATACAATTGGGGATTTCCTATCATCCCTTTTGCCTTCCTGATCGATTCCGCGTCTTCTGGATTTAGTGTTTCAAGAACCTGAAATGCAAATTTATAAAATTATTATTTATCAAACTGAAGTAACGTGTATGATTTGACATGTTGTTTGTTAATAAGCAATATCTTACCTCCGTTATTCCTTTCATGTTGTCTGCATAAAATGATGATGCCTTTAACCATGTACCCTATCGAGTTATGATCGGCTCTGGTGGTAGCTCTATATTTAAAAGCTGTTTGTACCGCTGAACTCTTAGAGAAGCTTTAACGAAAATTTTTTTACACACGATATAAAAGAGTTTGCGAGAAGAAACGATGTCCTCACTTTTTTCGCCATCAAATTCAATCCGTGCGCAAAGCAGGTGATGTGAATATGGTTGGGATAAAAAATTTTCAAACTTATTCCAGCTTTGAGCATATATGCCGCGGCATCTGTTAAAAGCAGAAAGACTTTACTTTTTTTCCCGTTTGGCCATAACACGCGAAGGCTGTCGTTAACAAAACGAGCAACAGTTCCATAGTTTACTTCTTCCAACTGTTGTCGGTTGTCTCATCCACCGATATCCATACGTCCTGGTCTTTGATCGTGTTGCGAATTTTTTGCATTGATTGGTGATAGCTCTTATCCAAGTAGCTTTTTCGAAGCGTAATTTCATCTGGTACTTGTTGACCAGTGTATTTTTTCAAAAAGTTATTAAATGTTGCGTTGTTGAGCACATTCCATGGTATGTTACCCGCAACCAACGCTGCACATAAATCCATTTTATATTCATTTGAATTTGTGCTGGACTTATTGCTTTCACTTTGTGCAATTTCGTCGCTTGGGCTCCTTAACGCTCTTGCCCTTTTATGGAGCGCAGTAGAAATATGCTGCTGCAACTGAAATTTCTTTTCGCAAGTAATTTAAAATATTTGAGCCATTAGATCTTATTCTTAATTCTCCACTCAGGCTTGATGCATGCAAATATTTACCGTTTTTTGGCAGGTCGTACAAAAGACATTATTCCCATCGATTCTTAAACACTTTTCGGGAATGGTATTAAACCACTTTTTCATTAAATTTTTTTTAAACTTGTTTAACTTTGGCATTTTGCTACCGTTCACTTCGAAGATCAATTAATTTTCGTGCTAATTTTGGCACGCGTAAATCATACGAGCAAAACGAGATAAGAAATTACACAAACAAATGTGTTACAAACTGCCTTCAAATATAAAGCTGGCTCTCTTGGGCTATAGTCGAGCGTAGTCGACAGTAAGAGACCTTATGCTTATTGCTCTTATACATATCTGCTAAATGTGCTGGCTACATCGACTCGGCTATTGATGCTGATCAAGAATATATATACTTTATAGGGTCGGTGAAATACCCTTCTACCTGTTACAAACATGTTGCCAAACTTTATAAACTCTTGTACTTTTTAAGTACGGGGTCTAAAAATAAATCTGTAAAATAAAAGCTCTACTGCTTCAAAGTTGTTGGGGCTAAAAATAGATCAGTCCGTTCGTTTAGCTGTTTCCCATGTTTTGCATGCTTTTAAACTTCACTACTTTGTACGTTAAAGAAGTGAAACTTCATTTTTCGATGAAATTAGTTGGCATATATTTAGCATATTTTGCATATATTTAACATATTAAAAAAAAATTACATATCTTGCATATATTTTGCATATTTTTTGCATATTTTCTGCATATTTTCGGTATGCAAATTCCGAGGTCTAATTATAACCATCAGTTTTAGTTTTCAGTGATCGATATGCGCTCTTGGTCTGCAGGACAATTTATAGCGCCACAGCGGCCGCAAATCAAATTATCACATGCGCAATCGTTTGCGCAAATCGGGTTTTCATATGCTCTTTTGATCTGGCCAATAATTATGAAATAATGGATTTAAAACAAATTCCTTTATTTAAGGGTCGATAGCTATGAAACATGCAGCAAATTACTCAGCGTTAGTTATACTTCAACTAGTATCTGTTCAGTAATAAGCTGTGATAGTTTTTTTCGATTTTCGTGGGTGGGGATGAGATATCGGGAATTAAAAAGAAACTTGACCTGCGTATGGTATTCAGGAACCTACATTCCAAATTCATACAGACGGACAGACAGGCAGACGGATAGACAGACGGACAGCTGTGAATCGTCTCGGCTATTGATACTGATCAGGAATACATATACTTTATAGTATCGGAGATGCTTCCTTAAGCATGTTACATATATTTGCACGAATTCATTATACCCTCTTTTGTCCATTTTTAATAGGCATAGGGTATATAAATGTGTGTTTCTAATAGGTGTAAAACTCCCGAACCACTCCGCAAGTGCTCAACCCCCTAATCACTGTGCCAATGAAGCCATAGTCGACTATCTGGTAAATTACCAGTTTCCTTACTGAACTGCAATTAATAATTTTGACTCAATGCCGCAAGTTGCTGCTTCCAACCTTTGTATATTCGAACATTTATTTGTTCCACATCTACGGTATTTATTGTCCAATTGCCATGAAGTTTTCAGTACACATCGCAAGGGAAGTAATCTTTGTATCTTTTAAAATACTCTTGTCATTCGGGTTTTTCCGATTTTTGGGGGCGGAAGGGGCGTGGAAAAATTCCAAAGCAAACTTTACCTCTGTGGAGATCTCAAGAGTATTGTCGCCAACTTTGGTTACTCTAGGTCTTATAGTCTCTGAGATCTAGGTGTTTATACAGCAGGACAGACGGACATGACTATATCGACACGGCTGTTCATGCTGATCAAGAATATATATACTTTATGGGCCTATCAGACATTCTTAGTCCTGTTACGCACATTTTTTTTGACAAACTTAATAGACCCTTATACTTTTTTTTAAAGTAAAGGGTCCAAAACCGAAAAGAGCGGCCCACCTTAAAACTATAAATATCCGTTTAAATTAGTTTTTATTCATTTTCTTTTTTCCACAGTTCACTAGTGGCGAGTATAGCGGTAGTGATCATCCCACAACAAAAACTGAAGGTTACAGCATTTCTCGCAATGAACTCGGCCGTATTCTGGGTCGAAATTTCCGTGGCATTCAACGCCTGGCCCAGACTGAATTTAAAGTTGCTCTTAATGTAAATCACGATATTTCTGTCGCACTGTTGCTTAATTTTTCATTCCTATTTGCAGGCTACCCACTACAATCTAAGGGAGTATACAGCAGAAGCAAACCAACAGTTTGCCAACAGTTATGCCGTGGAAAAGAAGAATAAATTTAACAGTCTGATAAGTTTATCTCTAGTGTCCGGCCATTCCTATTTACCAGGGATCACAAATAGAAGTTATGAGATTCAAAAAAATCAAACTTAAAAAAATGTGTATAATAAAAATTTAAAAATAACTCTTTGTTTTAATTTTTTATTTTAAAAAATTTAAATAATGGCAAAATTCAGAACTCTAGCTTTAATATTTTTTGGTTTTATGGGATTTCAAAAATTTTGTTTTCGATTTATGGAGGCGGAAGGGGCGTGTCAGAATTCTTCCTTCGACCTGTTACGCACATTTTTATACCCTGTGCCCATTAAAAATGGGCAAAAGCGGTATAATGAATTTGTGTGAATGTATGTAACAGGCAGAAGGAAGCATCTCCGACCCTATAAAGTATATATATTCTTGATCAGTATCAATAGCCAAGTCGATTTACACCTGTCCGTCCGTCCGTCCGTCCGTCCGTCTGTATGAACGCGTGGATCTTAGCAACTATAAGCCCTAGAGAATTCAAATTTTGAATGTAGGTTCCTGAATACCATACGCAGATCAAGTTTATTTTTACTTTTCGATACCAAGTCCCGTTGGTTTTAAAATTGTCAGTCGTCGACTAGACCTCGTACCGATCGGTTGTTTTATCGCAGAGTTGAGTTCAAAGCTTATCAAGTTTTCAAGCGCCTTTTTCTTTTTGTACACTCATTCTTCACCTTCCAATATATACAAAAGCATAAAAGCATAAAGTAAGTCAAATCTACAGCTATGCCCACCGGGCACAATAGTCAATAGCGACAGCCCCAAAACCAAAAGAAACAAGCCGATCAGTCGAGCGGGCGCGACAGTAGGATACCCTGTGCAGGACTTGAATTAAAAGTATTTTAGGAAAAGTATTTTAATTATAGTGGAATTGCTCTGTATGTAGTCTGGCAACACCCCATGTTTCTCTCTCTTACACACAGCTGTTATCTCATTGCGCGCCAAACCATTTATTTTTGAAATAAATGGCAATGTTTATATATATGGGTTTTGGTAATGAAGGAAACTTAAGTTATTTTAATACTATGATAGAAACGTAGAATTGTCAACCAAACGTGTTAGCAATAGCAAATATAAATTAATATAATAATAGTAATTATTCAGTTTGTCAGTGCTGAACAACTCTTAAACTATTGTAGGATAGTGTTGGACAACTGGCCAATTATAATGAAATAATGGCAATAAAACAAATTCTAATTATAATAAATAAGCTGAATTATCTTGGAATTTGAGGTCTTCTTCTATTTGCGTGAGCGGGGGGTAAGATATCGAAAATTGGAAATAAACTTGATCTGCGTATGGTATTCAGGAACCTACATTCCAAATTTGAAGTCTCTAGCTCTTCTAGTTGCTGAGATCCACGCGTTCATACAGACGGACAGACAGACGGACAGACGGACAGACAGACGGACAGGTGTCAATCGACTCGGCTATTGATACTGATTCAGAATATATATACTTTATATGGTCGGAGATGCTTCCTTCTGCCTGTTACATACATTCACACAAATTCATTATACCACTTTTGCCCATTTTCAATGGGCACAGGCTATAATAAAATGTATAAATAGTTTAAGAAAACACCTAAGCACAGAAAACATGCTAATGTACAAAAACGCGAACGCAAAATTTAAATATACAGCAAAAATAGCACAAAGAATAAGCTTTGCTAAGTTTACAGAAGATATAAACCCTAGCACAACAACCAAAGTACTCTGGGACAAAGTTCAGAGGCTTTCGGGGATTAGTAAAATCACACACATTCATGCAATACAAACAGAAACAGGAAACACATGCGATCCAACAAAAATAGTCGATGCATTTTGCAAAACATGGTCAAATTATTCAAACGACTCAAATTTCTCAAACACCTTTATAAATAACAACAACACATAGGCCAAAAATCCATCACATATACTCCAAGAAACAGAGCTAAAATCATTGAAAAACCCATAGCACTTTTAGAATTGCAATCTTGTCTAGATACCCTTAAAGGGTCCACTCCAGGACATGACAATCTCAATTATCAAATAATAAACAAGCCGATCAGTCGAGCGGGCGCGACAGTAGGATACCCAGTGCAGGTCTTCAAAGAAAAGTATTTTCATTATAGTATCGCTTGAAGTCGATTTTGCTTGCATCGAGAGTAGGTTGCTTGCGATAGTCTGGCAACACTGGACTGCGGCTGTTGATTGTTTTTGTTTAGCGCCACAGCAGACAAAAGGCATATCAAACATACATGAACAAACGCGTCATTTTGTTCATTATATCGTCGGCGCGGCGCGGCGCAGCGACTGCGCTGCTACTGCACTGCAACGCATCTGCTGTGCTGCATAAATTTGTTTCTTGAATAACTTTTGAGTTCAATATCCGATCGTACTGAAATTTGTTGCACTCATTGAGAGTAGGATACTTATTGTGTGTCCCAAATCTCAAGTCTCTAGCTATAAAACTGCTCTTGTTATCAACTTTTCCGAGTTACGGGCGAAGGGGCGGGGCATCGCGATGAAATTTTCAGGACACATAAAGCACAAGCTTTTTATCATGTGTGCCAAATCTCAAGTCTCTAGCTTAGACATTGCTTATGTTATGGTGATTTTTCTAATTTTAAAACCAACGGGACTTGATATCGAAAATTGAAAATAAACTTGATCTGCGTATGGTATTCAGGAACCTACATTCCAAATCTGAAGTCTCTAGCTCTTATAGTTGCTGAGATCCACGCGTTCATACAGACGGACAGACAGACGGACAGACGGACGGACGGACGGACAGACGGACGGACGGACGGACGGACGGACAGACAGACGGACAGGTGTAAATCGACTCGGCTATTGATACTGATCAAGAATATATATACTTTATAGGGTCGGAGATGCTTCCTTCTGCCTGTTACATACATTCACACAAATTCATTATACCGCTTTTGCCCATTTTTAATGGGCACAGGGTATAAAAATAAATAAATATGTTCGAATTAAAGAACAAATGACTTGACGGGGAGTCGAACCCAGGAACAGAAATGTCCTCCGACAACTTAGCCGACACGGCCAAAGCGACACTTAAGCTGCCGACGTCAAAGCCGATAGATGTACACACAACACCGCCATCTGATCTTCGCTTTCGTCGCCAGAATAGAAAAATTCACAAACAAAGCATTGCCATTGCGGTGTTGCCGTGTTTCATTAACCACACGCATACAAGCAAACGTGAGCATATACATACTTGGACACACACACAGAATCGAAATGCGAGAGCGAGCGTCGCAGACGGTGCTCATCGTTCTGGTGTCTGTCCAAGACTGAAATCGTTTGCTGCGCTGAGCAGTGCGCTCTCGTTCTTTTGAGTGTCGATCGTTCGCTCTGGGGTTCTATGACTTCGGCTACTCACGAACGGGGCGCTATAACTTCGGCTATGCTGGGGTTCTATGCTTGCAGCAAATTTTGCGCTCACGAAAATCGCTGTTTGACGCCTCTATGTATTGTATGCTTAGTGATTGAACTTTGTAATATACCGAGTCTGGTACTTCTGAATATATTCAAATTGTGCCTCTATATATGTTATTTTGTAATTTTTGTTCAATTTCAATTGTTTCATCTGCTGGGTTGATTTCTATTATTTTCTTTCCATGATTGTTGATAATACTGTCTTGTGCTGAGTATGTTACAATAATTTGTGTCTTGAATTTGTTTACTATTTCTTCTTGTATATAAAAATCTATTGGTTCGTTTTCATCTGCTGAATGAATGGTGTCTGAAATTTCTAGATTGGATTCATCATTATTGTTTTTGTTTATTAATGGTGCTGTTTCTTGTCTACTTAAAAAATCAGCTACTTTATTATCTTTTTCTTTTACATATTTAATGTCGCAATCAAATTCTTGAGATTTTAATATCCATCTTCTGTGTTTGTCTTTTAAATCCTTTCCTTTGTATATTTTACTTAAGTATTTTATTGGTTGATGATCTGTTATGATTTTAAACTGTGATCCATATAAATAATGTCTGAAGTAATCTACTGCATAAACAATGGCTAAGAATTCTTTGTCAGTTGCGCTGTATTGTTTCTCATGTTTTTTAAAGTTCTTGATACAAATGCCACTGGTTGACCTTGTTGTGACAAAACTGCGCCAATAGCAAAATCACTCGCATCTGTTGTTACTGTAAATTGTTTATAAAATTCTGGAAATTTTAATATTGGATGTGAACTTATGAGTGCTTTTAAGTTTTCGAATGAATCAATCTATCCTGGGTCATTTCCATTAATTGTGTTCCCTTTTTGTATATATTTGATCATAGGATATGCGATCTTTGAGTAATCTTTAATGAATTTTCTGTAAAATCCTGTCATACCTAAGAAACCGTTAAGTTGTTTTTCTGTTTTCGAGATTGGAATAGCTAAAATATCTTGTATCTTTTTTGGGTTTGGTTATATGCCGTCTTTTGTAAGTACATGACCTAAAAACTCAGTGTTTTGTTTCGTGAATGAACATTTATCTGCCTGAATTTTTAAATTGTGATCTTGAAGTTTTCGAAAAAATGTTTCTAAAGAATTTTTATGTTCTTCTAAAGTTGTTCAGAATATTTATATATCATCCAAATATACCACACATTTTTTGTTTATGTAATCTCTTAAAATATCGTTCACTAGTCTTTGGAAAGCCGCTGGAGCGTTTTTTAGTGAAAATGGCATTCTAATATATTCGTAAAGTCCCATTGGTGATACGAATGCAGTTTTTTCTATGTCTTCTCCAGCCATAAAAATCTGATTATAGCCTTTTGCCAAATCTAATATACTGAAATATTGAGCCCTGCCAAGTTTGTCTAATATTGAATCCAAAAGGGGTAATGGGTATTTATCTGAGACTGTTACATGATTCAATCGACGATAGTCTACACACAAACTATACTTTTGTACTCCAGAATTATAAATTTTCTTTAGTACCATACATATGGGTCAACTATATTTGCTTCTACTTTTCCTGATTATGCCATTTTTTTCCATTTCAATTATTTGCTTTCTGATTTCTTCTTCATATTTTGGAGAATACCTATAAATTCTGGAATTTATTGGTTGGTCCGTTGTAGTTTTTATGCTGTGTACAACTGTATTTGAGTTTGTAAGTTGGTCACCTTCCTTGTAATATAGCCCATTAAATTTGTTATTCAATATTTTTATAATTTTGCTTTCTTCTGTATTTAAAATTGTTATATTGAAGTCATCAATTTCATTTACTTCTAGTACGCAAGTCTCTTCAGGAATCTTGGACAAGAATGGAGTTTCGACATTATTAATTAAGTGTATTGTTTTTTTTTATCAAAATCAATATTATTAACATTTCTTTGAATGAAATCCATGCCCAATAGAAAATCATATGATTTGTCTAGGGGTAAGGCAACCATTTTGCATGCACTTTTGGTGAATATTGAAATTCAACCGGTGTTTTGGTTTTTACCAAAAAATTATTAGTTTTAATGGTTGTGTTAATAGTATGAATAGTATTTTTTTTCAATTATTTCGTAAACATTTTCCTGCACTCTTTTTGTATTTATTATGCTAATTGTGGATCCAGTGTCCACCAAAAATAAGAATCTGCATCCCTCAAATGTTCCTTCTATCAATATTTTTAATTCATCCAAGGCTGTTGGGTAAAAAACTCTTGGGGTTTCTCACTTGTTGTGCTCTTATAATCTTCTTCTGCTAAATTGTCTACACTCATTGCGTCTTGAGGATTTTGTGGTTGAACATTATTATTTTGATGAATCTTATGGCTTTGATTTCTGTTTGGTTGAGTGTTGTTATAGTTCTGATTTTGGTTTTGATTATTATTATAATTATAATTTTGTTGTTGGTTGTTATTATAATTTTGGTTCTGTTTCTGATTATAGTTATTATTATGATTTTGTTGTTGATTGTTATTATAATGGCATCTTGTGTTCTGGCTTGCTTGCATATAGTTATTTCTAAAATTATTGCTTGCACTTGTTTGTTGATTGTTTTCAATCTTTTGGTCATTCCTATTACCTCATCCATCGTTATCACAACTTCTTTGAATTAGTAATCTTTGATTTAAGTTACCAAAATTTAGGCCAATATATTTAGCTATTTCCTCTCTGACTGCTGGTATTGTAGTAAGAGGTATTAATGAAACTGCCATGGAACCTGATGCTTATTCTTTAATTCTTTGTATTAATAAAGCACTTAGTATGTTAACCAAGTTTTCATTATTTTCGAATACTGCAAAATCAGTTATTTCTTCTACGATATATCTTACTTTGATATACAGTTCTCAAATGCTGATTACTTTCAAATTGTTGATTTTCCTTGTGAGTCCCATCTGGTCCATTCTTGGTCGATAGTGATGTCGTAGTTTCTCCTTGCATTGTTCCCATGATGTTGGTGTGTTAATGTTGAGGACAGTTCATGCTTGCCCTTGGATTTTGGTGTTGAAAATAACGTTGAATACTTGGTCTGCGTCGTCTCCGTACTCCTGCATCACTTGGTCCACCGACGCGATGAATCCATGCAGTGTTCCTTCTACTCCAGTAAATGTTGGATTTCGGGTTTCTTTTTCAATGTTGTTTATCTGTCTTGTAAGTGGGTTTACAATGACAAGATCATATTGTTCCTGAGCAATTATTTGCGTTAGTGCTTGGATGCACCTTTGCATTTCCTCACTTCCGTTTGCCATATTTACTTTTATTTCACAGTTTTGGGTGACACAATTATGACTTAATCTGTTTTTATGCCACTTATACTTTTTAGACCCTTTACTTTAAAAAAGTAAAACGGGTCTATTAAGTTTATCAAAAAAAAAAAAAATGTGCGTAACAGGTCGAAGGAAGTCCGGCAGACCCCATAAAGTATATATATTCTTGATCAGCATCACCAACCGAGTCGATATAGCCATGTCCGTCTGTCTGTATGAACACCTAGATCTCAGAGACTATAAGAGCTAGAGGCACCAAATTTGGTATGGTGGTTCGTCTATGGGCTAAGCAGATCAAGTGTATCTTAAAATTTTGACACGCCCCCTTCCGCCTCCGTAAATCGAGAACAAAATTTTTGAAATCCCATAAAACGAAAAATATTAAGGCTAGAGTCCTGAATTTTGGCACACAGAACAGGTATCAGGGTCCTAACGTATCCTGATTTCATCGCGATCGGATAATAATCTCGGAAGTTATTCAAAAAAAACTTAAAATACCATATAATGGACAATTTTAAAACTGGAGCCTTGAATTTTGGCACGCAGGACAAGTATCGGTCCTAATTTATCCTGAAAATTTCATCACGATCGGACAATAAACTCGGGAGTTATTCAAAACTCAATATTACTCAGTGTCAGAGCAAAGAAAGAAGAAGAGCATATTGACGTAACAACGCGCTGTGGGGTACTATTAGTGTTACTTTTATTTCCATTTAGAAGAATAAGTAAGGGGTCTCTCATAGTCGACTTCGACTGTAGCCTTTCCGACTGGTTTATATTGCACTTGTATGATTCTGCTTATGCCTTTAGCTGTTTTTGCAAGAAATCACTTTTAGTGTAATTTATTTGTCCGTTTCAAACCGGCTGCGCCAGTTATATTGATTGAGTTCACAATAAAGAAAAGAATACAACACTCGTAATAATTATATGTTTTATTTTGAAGTGGTTGGATTCAGGGTTGGGTGTCAACTGAACTTAGTGATATACAAACGTATACTTATAACATAATTCTGTTAGATGGCATGGCAACTCTTTGTTTATACTATGGTTTATGTTTATCTTTGGTCCAGATATGTTTGTGTCAACGTTATGAGTGGTTAGTGTGATCTTTGGGCCAGCTATGTTTATGTCAATGTACTGAGCCTATGATGTTTACATTAAAGTAGTTCGGGTTTGCTTACATTAAAGTGGATTGCAGACCAGGCCGCATTATTGATAATGGTGTGGGTGTTGACAGCTTAGAATTAAGTAGTGGGGACGAGGTAAGTGATGACATTTGCATAACTCTCGCTCGACTGATCGGCTTGTTTTAAAACATTAAATATCCCTTTAAATTAGTTTTTATTCATTTTCTTTTTTCCAGTGTTCACTAGTGGCGAGTAGTGATTATCCCACAACAAAAACTGAAGGTTACAGCATTTTTCGCAATGAGCTCGGCAGTATTCTGCGTCGAAATTTCCGTGGCATTCAACGCCTGGCCCAAACTGAATTTAAAGTTGCTCTTAATGTAAATCACGATATTTCTGTCGCGCTGTTACTTAATTTTTCATTCCTAATTGCAGGCTACCCACTACAATCTAAGGGAAACACTACAATCTACTACAATCTACAGCAGACGCGAACCAACAGTTACGCCGTGGAAAAGAACAACAAAGTTAACAGTCTGATAAGTTAGTTTCTAGAGTCCCGCATTTCCTAATTACCATGGATCACAAATAAGAGTTATGAGATTCAGAAAATCAAACCTAAAAAATTTTTATAATAAAAATTTAAAAATAACTCTTTGTTTAAATTTTGTGCTTTAAGCATTTAAAATAAAGCCAAAATTCAGGACTCTAGCTTTAATTTGGTTGTTTTATGGGATTTCAAAAATATTGTTTTCGATTTACAGAGGCGGAAGGGGCGTGCCAGAATTCTTCCTTCGACCTGTTACGCTCATTTTTTTTTTTGCCAAACTTAATAGACCCCTATACTTTTTTAAAGAAGGTAAATTGATAAACAAATTTTAATTTTTACCTTTTTATACCCTTGCAGATAGTATTATAATTTTGCACGTAATGTGCAACGCATGAAAGCAGACATCTCCGACCCTATAAAGATCATATATTCTTGATCAGCATCAAAAGCCGAGTCGATATAGCCATGTCCGTCTGTCCGTCTGTTTCTGTGCAAACTAGTCTCTCAGTCTTAGAGTTATCTGAATGGAAATTGTTACATATCAGTCTTTTTGGTGCAGGCAGTACATATGTCGGAGTCGTCAGGATCGGATGACTATATCATATAGCTGCCATAGGAACTATCGGTCGAAAATCATACGTAAGACAAACTATTTTATTTTTCAACACATTTCAACCAATCTCACAGATTATGCATTTGGTCCTTTCTTAAATATCCTGACGAAATTTGGTTTAAATCGGATCACTATATCATATAGCTGCCATTGGAACTATCGGTCCAAAAGTGCATTACCGAAAGGCAAATCAAACATACATATATGAACAAACGCGACTTTTCGTTCGTTATATGGTCGCCGCGGCGCAGCGACTGCGCTGCGACGCATGTGCTGCGCTGCGTAAATTTGATTCTTGAATAAAAACTGAGTTCAATATCCGATCGTACTGAAATTTGTAGCACACATTGAGAGTAGAACACTTACCATGTGTGCCAAATCTCAAGTCTCGAGCTATAAAATTGTTCTTGTTTTAAGATTTTTCGAGTTATGGGAGCAAGAAGCGTGGCATCGCGATTAAATTTTCTGGACACATTAAACCCCAGCCTCTTATCATGTGTGCCAATTCTTTCAAGTCTCTAGCTTTAACATTGCAAATGTTATGGTGATTTTTAGACCCTTTATTTTAAAAAAGTAAATAGGGTCTATTAAAATTGTCAAAATGTGCGTAACAGGTCGAAGAAAGTCCGGCAGACCCCATAAAGTATATATATTCTTGATCAGCATCAACAGCTGAGTCGATAAAGCCATGTCTGTCTGTCCGTCCGTCTGTCTGTATGAGTGCCCAGATCTCAGAGACTATAAGAGCTAGAGTCACCAAATTTTGTATGGTGGTTTGTCTATGGGCTCAGCAGATCAAGTTTATGTTAAACTTTTGGCACGCCCTCTTCCGCCTCCGTAAATCGAAAACAAAATTTTTGAAATCCGATAAAACGAATATTAAAGTAAGAGTCCCGAATTTTGGCACACAGGACAAGAATCAGGGTACCAACATATCCTAAAAATTTCATCGCGATCGGATAATAATCCCGGAAGTTATTCAAAAAAAAATTTAAATCTCATATAATGGTCAATTTTAAAACTGGAGCCTTGATTTTTGGCACTCCTGTGTGCATCGGGGTCCCATTGTATCCTTTCATTGCGATCGGATAATAAACTCGCAAGTAATTCAAAACTCAATATTACTAAGAGTCGGGCCAAAGGAAGAAGAAGAGCATATTGGCATTACAACGTTACTCTTATTTCTATTTCTAAGAATAAGGAAAGGGTTTCTCAATTCGACTGTAGCCTTTCCGAGTGGTTCTAATTTTAAAATAAACGGGGCATGATATCGTAAATTAAAAGTTAACTTGATCTGCTTATGGTATTCAGAAACCTACATTCAAAATTTCTAGCTCTTATAGTTGCTGAGCTACGCGTTCGTCAATCGACTCGGCTATTGATACTGATACAGAATATATATACTTAATATGGTCGGTGATGACTCCATCTACCTGTTATATTCATTATACCCTTTTTTGCCTATTTTGAATGGGCACAGGGCATAAAAATTAGTCGGAAAGGCTACAGTCGAAGTCGACTAAGAGACCCCCTTTACTTAATTTTCATAAATGAAATAATAGTATCAAATTTAGATACTTATATGTAAACCCAAATAAATTTGTCACTGCTCAGAATAATAACTGCTAGAGAGCCGAACGTGCAAATTCAAAATCTGTAAACTGCACACACGCATACATAGTATGTAAAATATGCAAAGTTTGTAGTTTAACATGCATATGTATGTACATGTGTATGTTACACATGAATCCTTAACTTACAAATGTTATGTTAATATACATGTATGTATTTATGCAATGTAAATTAGCCAAGTCGAGAATGCGTTTTTGAAAAATATATTTTGTTATGGTGAAGCCGAGATGCTTCCGTTTATTCAATGGCAAGTCAGCTAATGTTTATGCTATAGCGTCTTAAAACTCAAAAGCTCGCGAAGGCGGCTCTTATAATCAAATGCTGAGTTGATTATTGTTGTTAAATCTTCGTTTTGTTGTTGTCCGCGTAATGAAAACAGCATCAAGGCGAATATAGAAGTAATGGTGGTGATGGTTTTATTACCTAAATGGTTTTTAACGTTTTATAATAAAGACATATTTAGAGCAAGAGTAACGTGCCAATCGTGTACAACGAAACATTCAATTCAAGTGACGCTTCACTGCGCGATTCAAACAAAAGAACCTTCATGATATTTGCCATTATCAAAGTGAAATAAAGATAACATAACTAAAGTTAATTATCGATTAACGATACACATGATTATTAATTCAAATTTAAGTTCAATTCGTAACATTCCGGCCCCGTGAATCGAGGCAGGCTAAGATTCACAAGAAACATCGAGAACTGCTAGCTTGGACCCTGGTCTTCGAATCACTCCGGTGGCCGTTTGGAATGTAGGTTCCTGAATACCATACGCAGATCAAATTTATTTTCAATTATTGATATCAAGTCCCGTTGGTTTTAAAATTAGAAAAATTACCATAAAATAAGCAATGTCTAAGCTAGAGACTTGAGATTGGCACACCTGATAAAAGCTTGTGCTTTATGTGTCCTGAAAATTTCATCGCGATGCCCCGCCCCCTTCGCCCGTAACTCGGAAAAGCTGATAACAAGAGCAGTTTAATAGCTAGAGACTTGAGATTTGGGACACATAATGAGTATCCTACTCTCAATGAGTCCAACAAATTTCAGTACGATCGGATATTGAACTCAGAAGTTATTCAAGAAACAAATTTACGCAGCACAGCAGATGCGTTGCAGTGCAGTAGCAGCGCAGTCGCTGCGCCGCGCCGCGCCGACGATATAATGAACGAAATGACGCGTATGTTCATGTATGTTTGATATGCCTTTTGTCTGCTGTGGCACTAAACAAAAACAATCAACAGCCGCAGTCCAGTGTTGCCAGACTATCGCAAGCAACCTACTCTCGATGCAAGCAAAATCGACTTCAAGCGATATATTTAAATCCCATTATAATGAAAATACTTTTCTTTGAAGGCCTGCACATTGTATCCTACTGTCGCGCCCGCTCGACTGATCGGCTTGTTTTACTTATATATATATTTACATCCTAGTGCTACCTGATTAACTTATGTTTAAAGCACTATTCACAATTACAGTTGTTTATGCATTAAATTAGATAATTACAGTGTTGTCTCTTATTTCTAAATATTTAAATTTACTAATTTTGCTTTTACATTTTTGATTAACTTAATTAAATTGTGATATTTTCCATTGCCTTATTCTTGAAGTAGAGCTGTAAAACCATCGACGATAGTATCGATAGTATCGATGGTGGCTGGCTGCCACCATCGATTATTTTTTCCACCATCGATATATCGCACAGAAAGTTGCACCATCAATATATGCAGAAGCGAAGAACAGAAAAATCTAATTCCAGGAAAAGAATTTTTATTTTTGGATTGCATAAAATCATGTACAGTTACACATAATTTTAAATGGGGTGTTAAATATTTGTTCCAGTTTGTTAAAAGTATTATCTTTAAGAAAATATTAAAAAAAAATTTAAGTTGCTTTCAAGCTATTATTTTTTTGCCTTTTTAAAAAGAGAACAAGCCGATCAGTCGAGCGGGCGCGACAGTAGGATAGCCTGTGCAGGTCTTCAAAGAAAAGTATTTTCATTATAATGGGATTTAAATATATCGCTTGAAGTCGATTTTGCTTGCATCGAGAGTAGGTTGCTTGCGATAGTCTGGCAACACTGGACTGCAGCTCCTGATTGCTTATGTTTAGCGCCACAGCAGACGAAAGACATATTAAACATACATGAACAAACGCGTTTTCGTTCATTATATCGTCGGCGCGTGGCAGCGACTGCGCTGCTACCGCGCTGCTACTGCACTGCATAAATTTGTTTCTTGAATAACTTCTGAGTTCAACATCCGATCGTACTGAAATTTGTTGCACACATTGAGTGTAGGATACTAATAATGTGTGCCAAATCTCAAGTCTCTAGCTATAAAACTGCTCTTGTTATCAGCTTTTCCGAGTTATGGGCGAAGGGGGCGGGGCATCGGGATGAAATTTTCAGGACACATTAAGCCCAAGCTTTTTATCATGTGTGCCAAATCTCAAGTCTCTAGCTTAGATATTGCTTATGTAATGGTGATTTTTCTAATTTTAAAACCAACGGGACTCGATATTGAAAATTGAAAATAAACTTGATCTGCGTATGGTATTCAGGAACCTACATTCCAAATTTGAAGTCTCTAGCTCTTATAGTTGCTGAGATCGACGCGTTCATACAGACGGACACAAATTCACACAAATTCATTATAGCCTTTTTTGCCCATTTTTAATGGGCACAGGCTATAAAAAGGTGATATTATTTTTGCCGTAGCTGTAAATATGCCATACAATCTGAAATGTTTAAGGAAAGTATATTTAAAAAGCAATAAAACTATTTTTTGAAAGATATTTATATTTGGTCGATAGTATCGATACTATCGATGGCTTAGACTATCACTATCGAAAACATCGAGTGGGGGCACTATCGATGTTTTTACAGCTCTATCTTGAAGGTGCTTGAAGAGCTCAATTCGAAATTGCGTTGCATTGCTAATTTGTTTTAAATTATTTGGG
Organism: Drosophila histrio; assembly: GCA_958299025.2. NCBI lineage: Eukaryota > Metazoa > Arthropoda > Insecta > Diptera > Drosophilidae > Drosophila > Drosophila histrio. Next base: position 607,382 of record OY282582.1, read on the forward strand.
AGTTGATTCCAAATTCGAACAGCATGTATATAGAATTGCCTTTCGGAATTTAATCGCTTGAACATGGGCGTAGCCAGGTATGGGCAGGTGTGGGCAGCTGCCCCCCTCCCCCCCACCCCCCTAGAGCACAGAATTTAAGTAAAAATACATTAAATCATATTAGTAACCAGTCGGAAAGGCTACAGTCGAAATCGACTATGAGAGACCCTTTACTTATTCTTCAACAATGAAATAACAGTTACAAACTTACAGACTTATATATAAACCTAAATATATTTGACGCTGCTCAGATTAGCTTCCGATTAATTAAATATAATCGCTTATATTACACTTGAATTATTAACATACAAATGTTAATCTTAACATACAAATGTTAATCTTAACATACAAATGTTAATCTTAGCATACAAATGTTAATCTTAACATACAAGTGTTAATCTTAACATATCTGCACATTTCCTGCACATTTCCTGCCATTGTACATTCGATAATTTGTTTGCTTCGAATCTCCGGTGTTTATTGTCCGATTTTTATGAAATTTTTAGTACGCATCGAAAAGAAAGTATATTTTATGTATGCCGATTTTGGAACTTGTATCTTTTAAATTACTCGAGTTATTAGGGTTTTTCCGATTTTTGGGGCGGGAGGAGGCGTGGCAAAATTCTAAAACAAACTTGACCTTTTCGGGGGTCACAGGAGTACTGTCATCAAATTTGGTGACCCTAGCTCTTATAGTCTCTGAGATCTAGGCGTTCATACATCACGACAGACGGACAACAGGACAGACGGACAGACGGACATGGCTATATCGACTCGGCTGGTGATGCTGATCAAGAATATATATACTTTATGGGGTCTACCGGACTTCCTTCGACCTGTTACGCACATTTTGACAAAGTTAATAGACCCTATTTACTTTTTTAAAGTAAAGGGTCTAAAAATATATAATAAATCAAATTTCCAAACCAATTGAATTTTTGTTCGCTCCATGTAGAAATTCAAGCCAATTTAAGGAGAAAATATAGCCACAAGCTGAATCTAGCTGTTAATCACATAAATGCGGTTTCAGAAATAGGAAATGTTATTGGAACTATGTATAAAAGATTAAGTAATTAACTTTTTTCGGGAATCAACAACACGTGGAAATTATGCTCCTAATATTTCACGCCTTTGTAAGACTAGATGGTCGGTAAAGACTATCAAAAAATGTTCCGAACATGTTTCTGAAATTGTGGATGCACTAAATAGTTATATTGAAGATAAAGAAACCCTGGCAAATCATAGTCTGTATACCAGTATAATTCTGCGGCGACAAAACCAGCATTATTCTTTGCTCTAAAGGTAATTAAAAAGTATTCAAGCCAAAATCAAACATTATGCAGAAAATGTTAATAGGTTTTATTACTATTGGTCAGAACATTGAAAATATATTACACGTCTTAATAATGATCACATTAATGCAGGAGAATCCACTGAAGAAATTATTACCCAGTCGCGCATATTTACAGCCGATCTAAAACTAGACATGACACTGTCACGTATTACTGTAAAACAAAAAAAACACAATTAATTCTCCTGCAGTAAATGAATAGGTAGACTGTCGAAATTTTATAATTTGTTGGTTTCCAAATTGCACCCACAGTACGAATATCAGGTTATATACTCTAATAAAAACTCGAACCATTTAGAAAAAATTTATAACCTAAATGTCGATGGGGAATTCACTCTTTGGTACAATCTTTGGAAGATAAAGAACTTGACCGAAAATAATTCAGGGGATATTGAGCTTGTAGAAATATTAATGAATATATTTATATTTGGAACTGTTCACTATTTAAAACAGCGACTATGAAGCCTTCTTTTAGTACTCTTTGTAAAGTCAAGACGCGGCTGAGGATACAAATCCAAGCCGTTTATTATTATAGTATAGTATATAACAAAAATTTTTTTTAAACTGAAAATATATTATAAAAAATAAATGCTGCCCCCCTCTGAATCACATCCTGGCTACGCCCATGC
>OY282582.1:609600-634408 GCA_958299025.2 Drosophila histrio
AAGCTTTTTCTCTAAAAGCTCTTAGCCGAGGTTTGCTAAGCTCCGTCGACATGCTTTACGATTAGTTTTTAGATTTCCGTTTATGCGTTACGATTGATTAAAAGTTTCTAAATCGCGACACGTGCATTTCTAATTGGCGCAGCCGGTAGGATATCAAAAAGTCATAGTAATACCCGTGATCCTATAACAATCTAGTGATAAAGAATTCTTGTACGACCACGTGATCTTTTTAAGATTGAACTCGCGAATTGTCCCAAAATAGTGATTCGGTCAATTTTACAATTTTTGACATAACGATATCCGCCAAGGAACCCGTGTGCAGTTAACTAATTGAAACCAAATTGTGGCCCGCTTGACAGTAGTGTGACCGCCACTAAAGTGAAGTTTAATTAATCGCAAGTGCACAGAGCAGTTCACTTAATACATAAGTCACACTATACTGAGCAGTGTGTGTACAAAATCAGTGGCCCGCTTGAAAAAGTTGTGAACCCCACTAAATAAAAACCAATAATTTACGTGCGATTAATTTCCACATTAAAATATAAGTTGACCGTTCAAGCATAGTATTCAGTAGCTCGAAAAAATTTGAGCGCTCAAAATGCTCGATTTTCTTAATACCTGCCAGGCAGAAAACTGTGTCAGCAAATACCAAAATTACCAAATAACCAGTCGGAAAGGCTACAGTCGAAGTCGACTATGAGAGACCCTTTACTTATTCTTCAAAATGGAAATAAGAGTAACACTAATAGTTCCCATAGCGCGTTGTAACGTCAACATGCTTTTCTTCTTCCTTTGACCCGACTCTAAATGATATTAAGTCTTGAATAACTTCCGAGTTTATCATCCGATCGCGATTAAATTTTCAGGATAAATTAGGACTCTGATGCTTGTCATGTGTGCCAAAATTCAAGGCTCCAGTTTTAAAATTGACTATTATATGGGATTTTAAGTTTTTTTTAATATCTTCCAAGATTACTATCCGATCGCGATGGAATTTTCAGGATACGTTAGGACCCTGATACCCGTCCTGTGTGCCAAAATTCAGACGGACAGACGGACGGACGGACAGACGGACAGACGGACATGGCTATATCGACTCGGCTGGTGATGCTGATCAAGAATATATATACTTTATGGGGTCTGCCGGACTTCCTTCGACCTGTTACGCACATTTTTTTTTTGACAAACTTAATAGACCCGTTTTACTTTTTTAAAGTAAAGGGTCTAAAAAGTGTTGCAAAGTAGGCTCAAAACTATTTTGAGAGGCTGTTTTGATAGTCGGTATCCAGTACATCATAGATCTCAGAGACTATAAGAGCTAGAGTCACCAAATTTGATATGGTGGTTTGTCTATGGCATAAGCAGATCAAGTTTATCTTAAAATTTTGACACGCCCCCTTCCGCCTCCGTAAATCGAGAACAAAATTTTTGAAAGCACATAAAACGAAAGACATTAATTCTAGAGTCCTGAATTTTGGCACACAGGACGGGTATCAGGGTCCTAACGTATCCTGAAAATTCCATCGCGATCGGATAGTAATCTCGGAAGATATTAAAAAAAACTTAAAATCCCATATAATGGTCAATTTTAAAACTCGAGCCTTGAATTTTGGCACACATGACAAGCATCAAAATCCTAATTTATCCTGAAAATTTCATCGCGATCGGATGATAAACTCGGAAGTTATTCAAGACTTAATATCATTTAGAGTCGGGTCAAAGGAAGAAGAAAATCATGTTGACGTTACAACGCGCTATGGGAACTATTAGTGTTACTCTTATTTCCATTTTGAAGAATAAATAAAGGGTCTCTCATAGTCGACTTCGACTGTAGCCTTTCCGACTGGTTTTATATGGAGTTGATACCTTTCAAACTGGATTTCGAGCTACTGGATACTATGCTTAAGGGACAATTGCAGTCCGAGGCCAATTAAATAAAAACATTTCTGTGCTTTATACCAATACGAATAAAATTAAATATACAAAATGACAACACTACCAACACAATTATCAGAGCTGTATCTGAAGCAAGCTGTGGGGCAAATTAGACAAGTGCTCGTCTTCGAGGGACAAACCGAGGACCTTGCGGGTTTCATCAGGAGGGTGGATTTTATAATGAACTACTTCGTCTCCTCTACAACACCAGCTACAAGGACAGTATTCGAAAGTTCGTTGAAGAACTAGAACATATGTCATTCATTATCTCAAATAAATTAATGTTAGAAGGTAGTCCATCAAAAACCATTCTTTATAGGAACGCCATGAACAACACAATTAAAGATGCTATTACAAGAAAATTTCCCGATAAAATATTCATGTACCTTGCTAGGTTTGACATCACAACAGTATTCAAATTAAAGCAAGTAGCTCAAAGAGAGGGACTGTACGAAAAAAACTTTTCTGACCGTATGAAACCAAAATCTAACAACAATTCACCAAACAATTCAAACAGTACTGATTCTCGCAAGAATAAGGAAAATTAGAGTTTCTATCCCGTGGCAAGCCCATCAAATCCCCAGTATTTCACTTATAACTCGCAAAAACCAAGTAAAAGTAACCAACAACTTCATAAAAAATGTAAACAGTCTTTATCAAGCTCGAAATCAGAACCCATTGAATAATCAAACATACAATGGTTCTCCTAACATTTCTAGTCCGCCTGTCAAAAGACAGCGCGAAAGTTCTAGTGGTCAATCCAAAATGGATACGGCTGAAAATTTTCATCTACCAGCCTCGGACCAAGACCAAGAAGAAATCCCTATATTCGAGTTATCATGAATGACCAGCAACTCAAATGCGTGATAGATACGGGATCCACGATAAATCTAATGAAAAGAAATTATCTGGATTTCCCGTTAAAAAATGCCAACTAAACGTTCAAACGATTAACGGAAATGTAAGTCTAAACCAACACATTTCCTTATACCCTATCAAAATTTGCCCCTCCACCCAAAGATTTTATATACACGAGCTTTCAAAAAATTACACTTTTGATTTCGTTAATCCCCCTTCCGCAGAAGAAAGGCCACTTAATATTGCAATCAGATTAGATCATCGAAACGCGGAAGAAAAAGGTAAACTAACCAAAATCTTATTTGAGTTTAGCGACATACAGGGAAGGTGAAAATTTGGCTTTTACAAGTACAATTAAGCATATCATTCAGACTAAACACGAAGACCCAATTTAAAAACGACCCTATAAATACCCACAAGCATTTGATGAAGAAGAAGAAAAACAGATGAAGGACATGATAAAACAGGCTATTATTCGAAAATCAAATTCTCCACATTGTTCTCCAATTTGGATTGTTCCAAAGAAAAGTGATTCATCAGGAAAACAAAAATTCAGAATATTTATTGACTACCGAAACCTGAATGAAATTACTGTGGAAGATAAATATCCAATTCTGGTCATGGATGATATATAAGACAAACTTGGAAAATGGTAATATTTCACTACCATCGACCTTGCAAAAGGTTTCCATCAGATTCAAATGAATGCTGATTCCATTCGAAAGACAGCTTTTTCGATAAAAAATTGTCTACATGGATGATAAATAGTGTATTCCACTTCATTGGAAGAACACATGTTATTATTAACCAGTCGGAAAGGCTACAGTCGAAGTCGACTATGGAGACCCTTTACTTATTCTTCTACATTGAAATAAGAGTAACACTAAAAGTACCCCATAACACGTTGTAACGTCAATATGCTTTTCTTCTTCCTTTGGTCCGACACAGTGTAATATTAAGCCGTGAATAACTTCCGAGTTTATTATCCGATCGCGATGAAAGGATACATTAGGACCCCAATGCTTGTCCTGTGTGCCAAAATTCAAGGCTCCAGTTTTTAAATTGACCATTATATGGGATTTTACCTTTTTTTGAATAACTTCCGAGATTATTATCCGATCGCGATGAAATTTTCAGGATACGTTAGGACCCTGATACCCGTCCTGTGTGCCAAAATTCAGAACTCTAGCTTTAATATTTTTTTTATGAGATTTCAAAAATTTTGTTTTCTATTTTTGGGGGCGGAAGGGGGCGTGGCAAAATTCTAAAACAAACTTGACCTTTGTGCAGCCCTTAGGAGTATTCTTACCAAATTTGGTGACCCTAGCTCTTATAGTCTCTGAGATCTAGGCGCTCATACAGCAGCACAGACGGACAGACGGACATGGCTATATCGTCTCGGCTGTTGATGCTGATCAAGAATATATATACTATATGGGGTCTGCCGGACTTCCTTCGACCTGTTACGCACATTTTTTTTTGCACAAACTTAATAGACCCGTTTTACTTTTTTAAAGTAAAGGGTCTAAAAAGAGTTTTTAAGAAACTCCGGGAAGCCAATTTTAAATTGCAGCTAGACAAATGTGAACTTTTGAAAAAGGAAACTGAGATCCTTGGTCAACACCAAAAACAACCAAAGACAAGTCTTTCTTGGGACTTTGCGGTTATTCCAGAAAATTTATTCCGAACTTTGCGCACATAGTCAAGCCAATGATTTTAAAATTAAAGAAAAATGCAACTATTGACATGAAAAACGAAGAACACACTTCAGCATTCGAAAAGCTAAAAGTGCTTATTACTTCAGAGCCAATACTTATTTAGCCAAATTTTAAAAAGCCATTTTCATTAACTACAGACGCAAGTAATATTGCTATTGGTGCGGTACTATCCCAAAACCATAAACCAATATGATATGCAAGTAGAACATTAAATGAACACTAAATAAATTATTCCGCAATAGAAAAAGAACTTTTAGTTATTGCTTGGGCCACAAAATACTTTAGGTCCTATCCTTTTGGGAGAAAATTTAAAATCCTCAGCGATAAAAGAGCCTAACATGAAGTTGCAAAGATGGAAAATCAAATTAAGTGAATTTGATTATCACATTAAAAAGTCCCCGGGAAAGGAAATTATATTGCAGACGCCCTATTAAGAATTAAATTAGATGAAATTTTATTAGGTGAAACCCTAACAATACAGCCGCAACAATAGTACATAAGGCACAAGAAGACAATCAGTCTTATATCTCAATAACAGAAAGACCACTTAATTATTATAACAGGCAAATAGAATTTATTACAAATGATATTAATAAAATAATTGTAATTAATTACTTTCATAAAACCAAAATCATATGCAGAATATAAGGAATTCATTCTAAAAACTCATAGAGAATTACTTTATCCAGGTATATAAAAGCTCACTTTATTATTTAAATAAAAATATTATTACCTAGATTACCAAAAGTTAATTCGAAATATTTTTAACGAATGTCAAACTTGTAACATTCCTAAAACAGAACATAAAACAAACATAAAAAACAATACAAAGATAGCTTTTGAATTAACGCCAGCAAATTTTAATCCTAGAGAAAACCAGTCGGAAATGCTACTTTGTTCAAACAGTTGATTAGGTTCCAGATCAATAGTAGCGAGAGGATTGCTTCACAAGTAAATAAGTTTTGCACTATTGCGCAGAAATATTGCATGGACAATTTTGTTATTACATGGAATGCAGAGATCAGCTACCGACTCTAAGTCAATTGAAGGTCAAAATATTAGAGGAGGAACATAGAAGAGAAGATAAAGGGCAAATAAAAGATAATGGAACGGAGAATGGAACAAAGAAGTCGAAAAACATTGATAACGATTGAAAGAAAAACGTAAAGCTTCTGGTAAACGTGGACATATCAGAGTGCAATGTAAGAATGATAAGAGACAAATACAGCGATGAGTGCTTACAATTGTAAGTCGGGAATAAGCAACAATAGTTGGATTTTGGACAGCGGAGCTTCATCCCACATGTGCAGAGAGAGAGAGAGAGCCTACTTCATAAATACGAAGCAAGGCCACGAAAGCATAACACACTGTGACAAAAAAAAATCAAAACAAAACTTCTGGAACGGGACATAGCGTATGATTTAGGTATAGTTAAATAGAATTTTGTGGCATACAAGAATTTTTTTGATCACATCGAAATTTTGAATAACGGTAAAAAAAAACTTTTTTTGCACATACGGTGACTTTTACGCCCATAGCTTCGTCAAATATCCACTGATTTTCATTTTTTTACCAGTTTTGGAAAGAAGAAACTTAGGTCTTTAAACGTGCCATACATGACTTAAAAGGTTTAATTTCCTTTATTGGAGTATTTTCTATTTACACTTTGTTTTGTGTTTTTTTTTTAAATTTTTAGAGTTTGGTTATGATTTTGAACACTATTTTATTAGAAATTACGAAAACTTGTTATTTTATTTAAAAAGAACACATATTTACGAGTAAAACGCGTGTTTATTTTCTAAAATAGCTCAATAATTCGCAGTTATAATTGATTTTCGAAAACGAAATTTCCGCAATACGTTGAAAATGTATGGTCACTGTAAGCCCTTAAAAATTGTTTACAACTGCCACATAATCGGCGTTTCTGTTATTGCATAGAAAATGTGCCCATATGTTAATGACTTTTTTCCTTAAAAATAGAATAACTCAATTAAATATTACTCCATTTTTAAAAACTAAAGTGCAGAAGTCGCAAAATTAAATGTTTTTTAAAATTGCGTACCAAACATAAATAGTTTTATACAAATTTGACTTATTAATTTTCGTTCAAAGTAAGGCGAAGTCGCAAAAAACTAAAATCACAGTTTTACAGTGACATTTTTCTACGCGACGTGTTTTTTGTTCCAGAGCTAAACTACAATTTTTTATCTGTCTCTAAAATAATGAGTTATGGACATTCAGTGAAATTTACAAATAAAACGGCAGAGGTTATAGACGAACAGAAGTATACGAATAGAACAAAGTATTTGAAACAGGTTTTGTTGCTGGAATATTTATAGCTAAGGTGTCGAACAAACAATTATATGAACATATGAACAATTATTTAATGTGTCAGAAACAACAAATTCTAAGTTCGATATGCGGCATAGTCAATACAGACATTTGAACCTAAGAGATCTACGTGAGCTTTCAAAAAAGTGCTTAGTTCGTGGTATAAAATTGAACAATACAAAAGACTTCGAGTGTGTCACATGTGCAATATATAAAATTGCAAAGAAACCATTCGAGAGCGCTATAATAGCATATACATAACAAACAAACTTGAATTGGTACATACTGATATATGTAGACCGATGCGTGTACCGTCGATCTAGGGCAGTGGTCGGCAACAACACAGTCATATGTTTCATGAATTAGTGTGCGAATTAACAAAAGGATAATAGACTTCAAGCATGTCCCGTCTCTTGCCTTAGTGAAATGTTTTTACTATGTCGTCCCCATTTATATCCCCATTATATTTTTGATTCGCATCAAACCGGCTATATATTGGTCATAATTTGTATAAAAAAAAAATACTTTTTCAAAAACTTCATCAAACATTTATTATACCCTGTGGGGGTATATTAAGTTTGTTAAACGAAAGGATCTCAGAGATGGTAAGAGCTAGAAGCTTGAAATTGGTGTCCCAGCACTGGTAATTTTTGAAGGCAGATCAAGTTTATCTTTTTTTTGGATGCCACGCCCTCTTTGCCCACAAATTAAATAGAAGCTCATAAAGCAAAAAACATCATAGCAAAAGCAGTTTTGTAGCTAGAGTTTTGATATTTGGCACACATGATGAATACTTTGTGGTCGATGTGTCCAAAAAATTTTATCACGATGCCACGCCCCCTTCGCCCACAAAAATTAAAAAACGAATTACTAGAGAATTTCATCTGGAGTGAATTTGAGCGGGTTCCAGTAAACCCACAGGGTATATTACGGTCGGGGTCCCGACTGTTCGGCTTGTTTTTCTGTGAATACAATGTATAATTCGTCAAAATTGAGAAGCGTAGCATCACAATGGCTGATCAGCAGCTGATTCATTTTGCTTCGCCTCAACTGCGGCATTTCAGTGTAATAGCGCCATAACAGCGCCATAACAGCGCCACGACAGCGACTTAACAGAAACATGTCGTAGCAGCGACGCCACACGAAAAAATATACTGTACGTGTGCGGGCAGCACTGCTTTAGAACGAAAGCCTATGCCCCGGACATACGACGCTGTCTGACACTGATCTAGGGCACGAGCTATGTTATAACATTCATTGACTTATTTTTTGCGCTGAGTTCTTTTAAAAACTTTATGATTCAAGCGGAGAGACAAACGGGATTCAAAATTAATTACAACGGTTGTGAGTATGTCAACGCGAATTTCTTCAAAGTCACGGAATTATTCATCAAACCACTGTAAGCTATAGACCCAGCAGAATGGCATAGCCGAAAGGGCCAACCGAATGGCGAGGTGTATGCTAAATGCGGCAGCTCTTTGTGTGGGCAGAGGCCATGAATACAGCGACGTACTTGCGGTATGCAGTTATAAGCAAGAAGTTAAGCGACATGACTCCCTGGTCCAATCGGAAGCCGAGTGTCAGGCACTTAAAAACATTTAGTTTCGACGATTTTAGCTTGAACAAGCATCCAGGTAAATCGAAGTTTGCAGCAAAATGTCTAACTTGAGGATACTCAATAATCTGAGGCGAACAGACTTTATGATGTCGATAAGAGTTATATTATCGTATCCATAGATGTAATTTTCATCGAGAAATCATTTTCTATTGGCCGATAAGGCCGATGTCATAGATACAATAAACCGATCACTGCAAGCGACAATGCAGTCGAAAATGCAGGCGATGTTGCAGACGATGCGGCGGAAAATAGAGAAAAAAGGAGTGATGGCGATGAACTGACAAATCCAGAATTCAAGCGAAGAAGATGAAGGTGAATCTGGCAGGCCACGCAAAGTATATGTTGTTGAGCCGACTGTTAATCTACTGGAGATTTGTAATTCAGACCCAAGGACAGAGTCAGAGGCACTGGAGACAAATTACAAAGATGAGTGGATAAAGGCGATGAATAATGAGTATCAGAGTCTTCTAAAGAATGGTACTTGCGAGCTTGTATAATGTTTTAGGTGGTAAATGGGTTTTCACAGCGAAACGCAATGCTGATGAAAGTATTGAAAAACACAAAGCTAGACTCGTAGCACAAGGATGTGGTCAAATATAAAGAACCAGACGCTCCTGTGGTTAGATAGGCAACTATACGAAATATAATTTATATGTCAATAATGTTGAAATCGTGACGGCGTATTTAAATGTATGTCTGCAAGAAAATTTTTATATGCTGCCAAATACTGTTTGTAAAATAAAAAAAATGCTAAAAACAGGCAGGGTATGAATAGAACTCGATAATATCTAGAGTTTTGTCTGAAATAGGGTTCTTTTAATGCTTGACGGACAGATGCGTGTACATCGATCGAAAATCTGATAGCAATATCAATATTATATAATTATATGTGGATGACATCTTGATTGGATGTTCGCATCAAAAGAAACTGGCGGCGATTGTGGATGCGTTGAATAAACATATCGAAGCAGTTGACCGAGGACCAGTACGCTACTATCTGGGACTGGAAATCGAGCGAGACGGGTTTCAAAGCGATATATCAATTTATCAGCATCGGTACACACGAAACTTGTTAGAAGAATGGAGTATGGACCAGTGTAAGCCAGCATTTACACCGTTTGCCGTGTGCACTGTGTTGAAGAAATGCATCGACAAGATATTTCTAAGCACCAATCTTTGATTGGGGCACTCAACTATCTATCTATGGTGTCGAGGTCAGCCATTAACCACACAGTTATCAGATTGTATCAGTATAATAGCACGGTGTAACAGTCAAAAAACTTCTGGGATGCGACATGTGGTAGATATATTTGAATGTAACATTGTGGCATACTAGAATTTTTTTGGTGCACATTGAAATTTTAAATAACTATGCATTTTACAATAGTTTGAATACAAATCTCGGATACAAATTGAGGGAGCTACATGACAAAATATATGGATTTTTAGACCCTTTACTTTAAAAAAGTAAAACGGGTCTATTAAGTTTGTCAAAAAAAAAAATGTGCGTAACAGGTCGAAGGAAGTCTGGCAGACCCCATAAAGTATATATATTCTTGATCAGCATCAACAGCCGAGACGATATAGCCATCCGTCTGTCCGTCTGTTCTGCTGTATGAGCGCCGAGATCTCAGAGACTATAAGAGCTAGGGTCACCAAATTTGGTGACAATACTCCTGCGGAGCCCGAAAAGGTCAAGTTTGTTTTAGAATTTTGCCACGCCCCCTTCCGCCCCCAAAAATCGTAAGCAAAATTTTTGAAATTCTATAAAACGAAAAATTTTAAGGCTAGAGTCCTGAATTTTGGCACACAGGACGAATATCAGTGTCCCAACGTATCCTTCAATTTCATCGCGATCGGATAATAATCTAGGAAGTAATTCAAAAAAAACTTAGAATCCCATATAATGGTCAATTTTAGAACTGGAGCCTTGAATTTTGGCACACAGGACAAGCATCGGGGTACTAATGTATCCTGAAAATTTCATGGTGATCGGATGATAAGCTCGATATTACTCAGTGTCGGGCCAAAGGAAGAAGAAGAGCATATTGAGGTTACAATGCGCTATGGGGTACTATTAGTGTTACTCTTATTGCCATTTTGAAGAATAAGTAAAAGGTCTCTCATAGTCGACTTCGACTATAGCCTTTCCGACTGGTTTTTTCAGTTTTTGCGACTTAACCGTAGTTTGATCGAAGATTAATAGGACCAATTTGTATAAAACTTGTTACGTTTGGTACGCATTTTCAAAAAATATTTAATTTTGCGTCCTTTGCACTTTATTTTATCAAAATGAAGTAATATTTAATTGAGTAATTAAATGTTTTAGGAAGAAAGCTTCTGACATTTGGGCACATTAATAAAAAAATTAAAATGAGTGTGTATTTGACAAAGCTATGGGCGTGAAAAAACGGTTTTTTTTATCGTTATTTAAAATTTTGATGTGCACCAGAAAAATCTAGTATGCAAAAAAATCTATTTAATTATACCTATAACCTACGCTTTGTCCCATCACAGAAGTTTTCTTTTGAATTTGTTTTGTAACAGTGTGTAATCACCGTCACTAGGAACATATCACACGTTCTTAGATATTTAAAAGGCGCACCAAAGGTACTAATAATGAAAACTTTTTTATGTTACACAGATCCAGACTGGGGCTCATCCTTATTGTGGATATGTTTTTATGGTAACAGGCGCACCAGTGTCTTGGGAGGCCAAAAAGCAAAACGTCGTGGCTCTTAGCTCAATGGAGGCCGAGTACATCGCCATGTTCCAGGGTGCTAAGGAAATTGCATTCCAGCGCAATCTTCTTTCTGAGATGGGTTTATTTTTATGGGTCTATATTTTATGTTTTGCAGACCAGTTCGGACAGACAGACAATCCAGGATTGCGGCTCTCTCGTCGGTTAAAAAGCGATTGAATTTATTTAACAGATTTGAGAGCCTTTAGGCGAGCGCTGTTTCCAAATTAACAGCATTGTTAGTTGTTTTACATTTCATATTCTTAATGCTAAGTCTTTGACAATAATAAATCTAACTTATGCTTATTTGACCAAACACCGGCCGCGTTGACAGCCGTCAGGCTTCAATCTATAGGGATAGGTAGATAGCTTCCTTGAGCCATTTTTCTCTCTGTTGCAGGCTGAGTAGATAGTCTCTTGCAGAATCTTTGCTTGATAACAGACACGAGCTGCTATCGTTGGAGATATGAAAGGCTGCCGTCTGGCTTTGGCTGCGCGGACTCGGGCGGCAGCGAAGCTAGCATTCTGCCTACCAGTAGATGGGCAGGAGTCAGGACTTCCCCTTCCCTGGGACTGCTGCAGTCTACCACCAATGGCCTAGAGTTCAGCACGGCCTCGACATACACGAGGCCCATGTGAATTTCGTCCACTTTGAGCACTGTGGTTTTCATTGCCCTGAGAAGCAAATGTTTGGCAGACTTCACTGCGAACTCCCACAGTCTGTAGTGGCGGTTTGCGGGTCGTTGATGGAGACTTCCATACGTGCACTTCTTGCTAAGCCTAGACTCAGCTCGACGGATGGGGCAGGGTTCTTCCTCTTCCTATGGTGACATACACACACTACAACAAATTAAAGTGAACTATGCAAACAAAAGCAGAATTCAGGAGGGAAAGAAAAAAATAATTATCCTAGCAGAGATTGTCAGACAGACAATGTGGTGCTAATTAGTTTAGTTCTAGGGCAGTTTGGTGCTGTGTATACCCTATTCTATACCCTCTCTACCTTGGAAATATCTAATTAACTTTCTTTGAACTGCCCCTATGGTAATACAAGCTACTATTTAGATAAGAATTGGCATTTGTGCGTTGACCAGCATTGACCAATCCTTGCAGCATTGCGATCAGCAGCAGCGGTCAATCAAATTCACTTTGAAAACTGGAACAAAAACAGGTTCCAGGCGGATTCTGGCCGGTGTCGGCTCTTAAAGCAGCTTCCGTGTGGAAGGAATGATTTCCCAATTCCCAAATTGAGAATTCCAAACAATTCGGAATTAATAAACTTCAATAAAAACCAGTATTTTCATTATAGAATGATTAAATATATCGCTTGAAGTCAATTTTGCTTGTATCGAGTGTAGGTAGCTTGCGATAGTCTGGCAACACTGGACTGCGACTGTTGATTGTTTATGTTTAGCGCCACAGCAGCCGAAAGGTAAATTAAACATACATGAACAAACACGTCCTTTCGTTCATTATATCGTCGGCGCGGCGCAGCGACTGCGCTGTGGCGCATCTGCTGCGCTGCATAAATTTGTTTCTTAAATAACTTCTGAGTTCAATATCCGATCGTACTGAAATTTGTAGCACACATTGAGAGTAGGATACTTACTAGTCTCTAGCTATAAAACTGCTCTTGTTATCAGCTTTTTCGAGTTATGGGCGAAGGGGGCGTGCCATCGCGATGAAATTTTCAGGACACATTAAGCCCAAGCTTCTTATCATGTGTGCCAAATCTCAAATCTCTAGCTTTAACATTGCTTATGTTATGGTGACATATCTTATTTATAAAAAAAACGGGACTTGATATCGAAAACTGAAATAAACTTGAAATTTGAATTATAGTTGCTGAGATCCATGCTTTCATACAGACGGACAGACAGACGGGCAGACGGACAGACGGACAGACAGACAGACAGGTGTCAATCGACTCCGCTATTGATACTGATCAAGAATATATATACTTTATAGGGTCGGAGATGCTTCCTTCTGCCTGTTACATACATTCACACAAATTCATTATACCGCTTTTGCCCATTTTTAATGGGCACAGAGTATAAAAACACTGGTACGGGGCACTGTCGAAAAGATTTACTTTAGTATGGGTAACACTGTACTTCCACTCACATACATGGCTTAATTGGAAAAAAGGCCTTTAATCGAATTATATTCCTCAGAAGTGAAAAGAAAATCCAAAAAGAACATCTTAATCACAATTCCGGCAGAAAAATCCAGAAGAAAACGCGGAAGCAGCTCTAGACTAAATCGTCTTTTCCACGTCCTACTCAAAGGGTGTTATGTTATGTTGTGCTAAGCTCAAGAGACGCTCGCTTAATGTTCTATGCTATATTCGATCGGCAGCCAATGAACTAAGCTCAAACCGAATTTAGTAAAAGCGTGGGCGGCAAGAGATAAGAACGGTGAAATCGTATGATTTTGCCGAATTTATCCAAGGTGACATAAGGGAGCCGATAGGGCACTTGGTTTGTTAGTTAGCAAAACAAAAACAAAACAATGCTTAGATAAGATAAGAGAAACCAGCTGCAGCGTAGCGGCTGCGCGTAATACTAATACCAAGGTACATGTGTAGTTTCTGCAAGCAGTTCAGTAAGAAGTGCAATTGCACGCAGTTAACACTGTTAAACGTGCAGATTATTGCTACAAGCAGAAGATTTGAATATATTACGCATGATACTGCATATCTATGATCTACAATATTAAGTATTAACTATCACTCCTACAGAAACTGGTCACTACAGATATGAAACAGTGCGGCTCTCTCGGGATTGCATTTTCTGTTGCTGTCATATGGCCTAGTGCCAAATATTCCTCCATAAAACTTACAAGCATAGCTTGTATGGCAGGATTCTTTGCTAGACGCCTTTCTAAAGAGAACAAGCCGATCAGTCGAGCGGGCGCGACAGTAGGATACCCTGTGCAGGGCTTCAAAGAAAAGTATTTTCAACATAATGAGATTTAAATATATCGCTTGAAGTCGATTTTGCTTACATCGAGAGTAGGTAGCTTGCGATAGTCGTCTGGCAACACTGGACTGCAGCTGTTGATTGTTTATGTTTAGCGCCACAGCAGACGAAAGGCATATCAAACATACATGAACAAACGCGTCTTTTCGTTCATTACGACGCGACGGTACTATCCCAAAACCATAAACCAATATGATATGCAAGTAGAACATTAAATGAACACTAAATAAATTATTCCGCAATAGAAAAAGAACTTTTAGTTATTGCTTGGGCCACAAAATACTTTAGGTCCTATCCTTTTGGGAGAAAATTTAAAATCCTCAGCGATAAAAGAGCCTAACATGAAGTTGCAAAGATGGAAAATCAAATTAAGTGAATTTGATTATCACATTAAAAAGTCCCCGGGAAAGGAAATTATATTGCAGACGCCCTATTAAGAATTAAATTAGATGAAATTTTATTAGGTGAAACCCTAACAATACAGCCGCAACAATAGTACATAAGGCACAAGAAGACAATCAGTCTTATATCTCAATAACAGAAAGACCACTTAATTATTATAACAGGCAAATATAATTTATTACAAATGATATTAATAAAATAATTGTAATTAATTACTTTCATAAAACCAAAATCATATGCAGAATATAAGGAATTCATTCTAAAAACTCATAGAGAATTACTTTATCCAGGTATATAAAAGCTCACTTTATTATTTAAATAAAAATATTATTACCTAGATTACCAAAACTTAATTCGAAATATTTTTAACGAATGTCAAACTTGTAACATTCCTAAAACAGAACATAAAACAAACATAAAAAACAATACAAAGATAGCTTTTGAATTAACGCCAGCAAATTTTAATCCTAGAGAAAACCAGTCGGAAATGCTACTTTGTTCAAACAGTTGATTAGGTTCCAGATCAATAGTAGCGAGAGGATTGCTTCACAAGTAAATAAGTTTTGCACTATTGCGCAGAAATATTGCATGGACAATTTTGTTATTACATGGAATGCAGAGATCAGCTACCGACTCTAAGTCAATTGAAGGTCAAAATATTAGAGGAGGAACATAGAAGAGAAGATAAAGGGCAAATAAAAGATAATGGAACGGAGAATGGAACAAAGAAGTCGAAAAACATTGATAACGATTGAAAGAAAAACGTAAAGCTTCTGGTAAACGTGGACATATCAGAGTGCAATGTAAGAATGATAAGAGACAAATACAGCGATGAGTGCTTACAATTGTAAGTCGGGAATAAGCAACAATAGTTGGATTTTGGACAGCGGAGCTTCATCCCACATGTGCAGAGAGAGAGAGAGAGCCTACTTCATAAATACGAAGCAAGGCCACGAAAGCATAACACACTGTGACAAAAAAAAATCAAAACAAAACTTCTGGAACGGGACATAGCGTATGATTTAGGTATAGTTAAATAGAATTTTGTGGCATACAAGAATTTTTTTGATCACATCGAAATTTTGAATAACGGTAAAAAAAAACTTTTTTTGCACATACGGTGACTTTTACGCCCATAGCTTCGTCAAATATCCACTGATTTTCATTTTTTTACCAGTTTTGGAAAGAAGAAACTTAGGTCTTTAAACGTGCCATACATGACTTAAAAGGTTTAATTTCCTTTATTGGAGTATTTTCTATTTACACTTTGTTTTGTGTTTTTTTTTTAAATTTTTAGAGTTTGGTTATGATTTTGAACACTATTTTATTAGAAATTACGAAAACTTGTTATTTTATTTAAAAATAACACATATTTACGAGTAAAACGCGTGTTTATTTTCTAAAATAGCTCAATAATTCGCAGTTATAATTGATTTTCGAAAACGAAATTTCCGCAATACGTTGAAAATGTATGGTCACTGTAAGCCCTTAAAAATTGTTTACAACTGCCACATAATCGGCGTTTCTGTTATTGCATAGAAAATGTGCCCATATGTTAATGACTTTTTTCCTTAAAAATAGAATAACTCAATTAAATATTACTCCATTTTTAAAAACTAAAGTGCAGAAGTCGCAAAATTAAATGTTTTTTAAAATTGCGTACCAAACATAAATAGTTTTATACAAATTTGACTTATTAATTTTCGTTCAAAGTAAGGCGAAGTCGCAAAAAACTAAAATCACAGTTTTACAGTGACATTTTGCTACGCGACGTGTTTTTTGTTCCAGAGCTAAACTACAATTTTTTATCTGTCTCTAAAATAATGAGTTATGGACATTCAGTGAAATTTACAAATAAAACGGCAGAGGTTATAGACGAACAGAAGTATACGAATAGAACAAAGTATTTGAAACAGGTTTTGTTGCTGGAATATTTATAGCTAAGGTGTCGAACAAACAATTATATGAACATATGAACAATTATTTAATGTGTCAGAAACAACAAATTCTAAGTTCGATATGCGGCATAGTCAATACAGACATTTGAACCTAAGAGATCTACGTGAGCTTTCAAAAAAGTGCTTAGTTCGTGGTATAAAATTGAACAATACAAAAGACTTCGAGTGTGTCACATGTGCAATATATAAAATTGCAAAGAAACCATTCGAGAGCGCTATAATAGCATATACATAACAAACAAACTTGAATTGGTACATACTGATATATGTAGACCGATGCGTGTACCGTCGATCTAGGGCAGTGGTCGGCAACAACACAGTCATATGTTTCATGAATTAGTGTGCGAATTAACAAAAGGATAATAGACTTCAAGCATGTCCCGTCTCTTGCCTTAGTGAAATGTTTTTACTATGTCGTCCCCATTTATATCCCCATTATATTTTTGATTCGCATCAAACCGGCTATATATTGGTCATAATTTGTATAAAAAAAAAATACTTTTTCAAAAACTTCATCAAACATTTATTATACCCTGTGGGGGTATATTAAGTTTGTTAAACGAAAGGATCTCAGAGATGGTAAGAGCTAGAAGCTTGAAATTGGTGTCCCAGCACTGGTAATTTTTGAAGGCAGATCAAGTTTATCTTTTTTTTGGATGCCACGCCCTCTTTGCCCACAAATTAAATAGAAGCTCATAAAGCAAAAAACATCATAGCAAAAGCAGTTTTGTAGCTAGAGTTTTGATATTTGGCACACATGATGAATACTTTGTGGTCGATGTGTCCAAAAAATTGTATCACGATGCCACGCCCCCTTCGCCCACAAAAATTAAAAAACGAATTACTAGAGAATTTCATCTGGAGTGAATTTGAGCGGGTTCCAGTAAACCCACAGGGTATATTACGGTCGGGGTCCCGACTGTTCGGCTTGTTTTTCTGTGAATACAATGTATAATTCGTCAAAATTGAGAAGCGTAGCATCACAATGGCTGATCAGCAGCTGATTCATTTTGCTTCGCCTCAACTGCGGCATTTCAGTGTAATAGCGCCATAACAGCGCCATAACAGCGCCATAACAGCGCCACGACAGCGACTTAACAGAAACATGTCGTAGCAGCGACGCCACACGAAAAAATATACTGTACGTGTGCGGGCAGCACTGCTTTAGAACGAAAGCCTATGCCCCGGACATACGACGCTGTCTGACACTGATCTAGGGCACGAGCTATGTTATAACATTCATTGACTTATTTTTTGCGCTGAGTTCTTTTAAAAACTTTATGATTCAAGCGGAGAGACAAACGGGATTCAAAATTAATTACAACGGTTGTGAGTATGTCAACGCGAATTTCTTTAAATTCACGGAATTATTCATCAAACCACTGTAAGCTATAGACCCAGCAGAATGGCATAGCCGAAAGGGCCAACCGAATGGCGAGGTGTATGCTAAATGCGGCAGCTCTTTGTGTGGGCAGAGGCCATGAATACAGCGACGTACTTGCGGTATGCAGTTATAAGCAAGAAGTTAAGCGACATGACTCCCTGGTTCAATCGGAAGCCGAGTGTCAGGCACTTAAAAACATTTAGTTGCGACGATTTTAGCTTGAACAAGCATCCAGGTAAATCGAAGTTTGCAGCAAAATGTCTAACTTGAGGATACTCAATAATCTGAGGCGAACAGACTTTATGATGTCGATAAGAGTTATATTATCGTATCCATAGATGTAATTTTCATCGAGAAATCATTTTCTATTGGCCGATAAGGCCGATGTCATAGATACAATAAACCGATCACTGCAAGCGACAATGCAGTCGAAAATGCAGGCGATGTTGCAGACGATGCGGCGGAAAATAGAGAAAAAAGGAGTGATGGCGATGAACTGACAAATCCAGAATTCAAGCGAAGAAGATGAAGGTGAATCTGGCAGGCCACGCAAAGTATATGTTGTTGAGCCGACTGTTAATCTACTGGAGATTTGTAATTCAGACCCAAGGACAGAGTCAGAGGCACTGGAGACAAATTACAAAGATGAGTGGATAAAGGCGATGAATAATGAGTATCAGAGTCTTCTAAAGAATGGTACTTGCGAGCTTGTATAATGTTTTAGGTGGTAAATGGGTTTTCACAGCGAAACGCAATGCTGATGAAAGTATTGAAAAACACAAAGCTAGACTCGTAGCACAAGGATGTGGTCAAATATAAAGAACCAGACGCTCCTGTGGTTAGATAGGCAACTATACGAAATATAATTTATATGTCAATAATGTTGAAATCGTGACGGCGTATTTAAATGTATGTCTGCAAGAAAATTTTTATATGCTGCCAAATACTGTTTGTAAAATAAAAAAAATGCTAAAAACAGGCAGGGTATGAATAGAACTCGATAATATCTAGAGTTTTGTCTGAAATAGGGTTCTTTTAATGCTTGACGGACAGATGCGTGTACATCGATCGAAAATCTGATAGCAATATCAATATTATATAATTATATGTGGATGACATCTTGATTGGATGTTCGCATCAAAAGAAACTGGCGGCGATTGTGGATGCGTTGAATAAACATATCGAAGCAGTTGACCGAGGACCAGTACGCTACTATCTGGGACTGGAAATCGAGCGAGACGGGTTTCAAAGCGATATATCAATTTATCAGCATCGGTACACACGAAACTTGTTAGAAGAATGGAGTATGGACCAGTGTAAGCCAGCATTTACACCGTTTGCCGTGTGCACTGTGTTGAAGAAATGCATCGACAAGATATTTCTAAGCACCAATCTTTGATTGGGGCACTCAACTATCTATCTATGGTGTCGAGGTCAGCCATTAACCACACAGTTATCAGATTGTATCAGTATAATAGCACGGTGTAACAGTCAAAAAACTTCTGGGATGCGACAGGTGGTAGATATATTTGAATGTAACATTGTGGCATACTAGAATTTTTTTGGTGCACATTGAAATTTTAAATAACTATGCATTTTACAATAGTTTGAATACAAATCTCGGATACAAATTGAGGGAGCTACATGACAAAATATATGGATTTTTAGACCCTTTACTTTAAAAAAGTAAAACGGGTCTATTAAGTTTGTCAAAAAAAAAATGTGCGTAACAGGTCGAAGGAAGTCTGGCAGACCCCATAAAGTATATATATTCTTGATCAGCATCAACAGCCGAGACGATATAGCCATCCGTCTGTCCGTCTGTTCTGCTGTATGAGCGCCGAGATCTCAGAGACTATAAGAGCTAGGGTCACCAAATTTGGTGACAATACTCCTGCGGAGCCCGAAAAGGTCAAGTTTGTTTTAGAATTTTGCCACGCCCCCTTCCGCCCCCAAAAATCGTTAGCAAAATTTTTGAAATTCCATAAAACGAAAAATTTTAAGGCTAGAGTCCTGAATTTTGGCACACAGGACGAATATCAGTGTCCCAACGTATCCTTCAATTTCATCGCGATCGGATAATAATCTAGGAAGTAATTCAAAAAAAACTTAGAATCCCATATAATGGTCAATTTTAGAACTGGAGCCTTGAATTTTGGCACACAGGACAAGCATCGGGGTACTAATGTATCCTGAAAATTTCATGGTGATCGGATGATAAACTCGATATTACTCAGTGTCGGGCCAAAGGAAGAAGAAGAGCATATTGAGGTTACAATGCGCTATGGGGTACTATTAGTGTTACTCTTATTGTCATTTTGAAGAATAAGTAAAAGGTCTCTCATAGTCGACTTCGACTATAGCCTTTCCGACTGGTTTTTTCAGTTTTTGCGACTTAACCGTAGTTTGATCGAAGATTAATAGGACCAATTTGTATAAAACTTGTTACGTTTGGTACGCATTTTCAAAAAATATTTAATTTTGCGTCCTTTGCACTTTATTTTATCAAAATCAAGTAATATTTAATTGAGTAATTAAATGTTTTAGGAAGAAAGCTTCTGACATTTGGGCACATTTAATAAAAAAATTAAAATGAGTGTGTATTTGACAAAGCTATGGGCGTAAAGTGGGCGCAAGCGCGAAAAAACGGTTTTTTTATCGTTATTTAAAATTTTGATGTGCACCAGAAAAATCTAGTATGCAAAAAAATCTATTTAATTATACCTATAACCTACGCTTTGTCCCATCACAGAAGTTTTCTTTTGAATTTGTTTTGTAACAGTGTGTAATCACCGTCACTAGGAACATATCACACGTTCTTAGATATTTAAAAGGCGCACCAAAGGTACTAATAATGAAAACTTTTTTATGTTACACAGATCCAGACTGGGGCTCATCCTTATTGTGGATATGTTTTTATGGTAACAGGCGCACCAGTGTCTTGGGAGGCCAAAAAGCAAAACGTCGTGGCTCTTAGCTCAATGGAGGCCGAGTACATCGCCATGTTCCAGGGTGCTAAGGAAATTGCATTCCAGCGCAATCTTCTTTCTGAGATGGGTTTATTTTTATGGGTCTATATTTTATGTTTTGCAGACCAGTTCGGACAGACAGACAATCCAGGATTGCGGCTCTCTCGTCGGTTAAAAAGCGATTGAATTTATTTAACAGATTTGAGAGCCTTTAGGCGAGCGCTGTTTCCAAATTAACAGCATTGTTAGTTGTTTTACATTTCATATTCTTAATGCTAAGTCTTTGACAATAATAAATCTAACTTATGCTTATTTGACCAAACACCGGCCGCGTTGACAGCCGTCAGGCTTCAATCTATAGGGATAGGTAGATAGCTTCCTTGAGCCATTTTTCTCTCTGTTGCAGGCTGAGTAGATAGTCTCTTGCAGAATCTTTGCTTGATAACAGACACGAGCTGCTATCGTTGGAGATATGAAAGGCTGCCGTCTGGCTTTGGCTGCGCGGACTCGGGCGGCAGCGAAGCTAGCATTCTGCCTACCAGTAGATGGGCAGGAGTCAGGACTTCCCCTTCCCTGGGACTGCTGCAGTCTACCACCAATGGCCTAGAGTTCAGCACGGCCTCGACATACACGAGGCCCATGTGAATTTCGTCCACTTTGAGCACTGTGGTTTTCATTGCCCTGAGAAGCAAATGTTTGGCAGACTTCACTGCGAACTCCCACAGTCTGTAGTGGCGGTTTGCGGGTCGTTGATGGAGACTTCCATACGTGCACTTCTTGCTAAGCCTAGACTCAGCTCGACGGATGGGGCAGGGTTCTTCCTCTTCCTATGGTGACATACACACACTACAACAAATTAAAGTGAACTATGCAAACAAAAGCAGAATTCAGGAGGGAAAGAAAAAAATAATTATCCTAGCAGAGATTGTCAGACAGACAATGTGGTGCTAATTAGTTTAGTTCTAGGGCAGTTTGGTGCTGTGTATATCCTATTCTATACCCTCTCTACCTTGGAAATATCTAATTAACTTTCTTTGAACTGCCCCTATGGTAATACAAGCTACTATTTAGATAAGAATTGGCATTTGTGCGTTGACCAGCATTGACCAATCCTTGCAGCATTGCGATCAGCAGCAGCGGTCAATCAAATTCACTTTGAAAACTGGAACAAAAACAGGTTCCAGGCGGGTTCTGGCCGGTGTCGGCTCTTAAAGCAGCTTCCGTGTGGAAGGAATGATTTCCCAATTCCCAAATTGAGAATTCCAAACAATTCGGAATTAATAAACTTCAATAAAAACCAGTATATTTATTATAATATGATTAAATATATCGCTTGAAGTCAATTTTGCTTGTATCGAGTGTAGGTAGCTTGCGATAGTCTGGCAACACTGGACTGCGACTGTTGATTGTTTATGTTTAGCGCCACAGCAGCCGAAAGGTAAATTAAACATACATGAACAAACACGTCCTTTCGTTCATTATATCGTCGGCGCGGCGCAGCGACTGCGCTGTGGCGCATCTGCTGCGCTGCATAAATTTGTTTCTTAAATAACTTCTGAGTTCAATATCCGATCGTACTGAAATTTGTAGCACACATTGAGAGTAGGATACTTACTAGTCTCTAGCTATAAAACTGCTCTTGTTATCAGCTTTTTCGAGTTATGGGCGAAGGGGGCGTGCCATCGCGATGAAATTTTCAGGACACATTAAGCCCAAGCTTCTTATCATGTGTGCCAAATCTCAAATCTCTAGCTTTAACATTGCTTATGTTATGGTGACATATCTTATTTATAAAAAAAACGGGACTTGATATCGAAAACTGAAATAAACTTGAAATTTGAATTATAGTTGCTGAGATCCATGCTTTCATACAGACGGACAGACAGACGGGCAGACGGACAGACGGACAGACAGACAGACAGGTGTCAATCGACTCCGCTATTGATACTGATCAAGAATATATATACTTTATAGGGTCGGAGATGCTTCCTTCTGCCTGTTACATACATTCACACAAATTCATTATACCGCTTTTGCCCATTTTTAATGGGCACAGAGTATAAAAACACTGGTACGGGGCACTGTCGAAAAGATTTACTTTAGTATGGGTAACACTGTACTTCCACTCACATACATGGCTTAATTGGAAAAAAGGCCTTTAATCGAATTATATTCCTCAGAAGTGAAAAGAAAATCCAAAAAGAACATCTTAATCACAATTCCGGCAGAAAAATCCAGAAGAAAACGCGGAAGCAGCTCTAGACTAAATCGTCTTTTCCACGTCCTACTCAAAGGGTGTTATGTTATGTTGTGCTAAGCTCAAGAGACGCTCGCTTAATGTTCTATGCTATATTCGATCGGCAGCCAATGAACTAAGCTCAAACCGAATTTAGTAAAAGCGTGGGCGGCAAGAGATAAGAACGGTGAAATCGTATGATTTTGCCGAATTTATCCAAGGTGACATAAGGGAGCCGATAGGGCACTTGGTTTGTTAGTTAGCAAAACAAAAACAAAACAATGCTTAGATAAGATAAGAGAAACCAGCTGCAGCGTAGCGGCTGCGCGTAATACTAATACCAAGGTACATGTGTAGTTTCTGCAAGCAGTTCAGTAAGAAGTGCAATTGCACGCAGTTAACACTGTTAAACGTGCAGATTATTGCTGCAAGCAGAAGATTTGAATATATTACGCATGATACTGCATATCTATGATCTACAATATTAAGTATTAACTATCACTCCTACAGAAACTGGTCACTACAGATATGAAACAGTGCGGCTCTCTCGGGATTGCATTTTCTGTTGCTGTCATATGGCCTAGTGCCAAATATTCCTCCATAAAACTTACAAGCATAGCTTGTATGGCAGGATTCTTTGCTAGACGCCTTTCTAAAGAGAACAAGCCGATCAGTCGAGCGGGCGCGACAGTAGGATACCCTGTGCAGGGCTTCAAAGAAAAGTATTTTCAACATAATGAGATTTAAATATATCGCTTGAAGTCGATTTTGCTTGCATCGAGAGTAGGTAGCTTGCGATAGTCGTCTGGCAACACTGGACTGCAGCTGTTGATTGTTTATGTTTAGCGCCACAGCAGACGAAAGGCATATCAAACATACATGAACAAACGCGTCTTTTCGTTCATTATATCGTCGGGCGGCGCAGCGACTGCGCTGCGACGCATCTGCTGCGCTGCATAAATTTGATTCTTGAATAACTTTTGAGTTCAATATCCGATCGTACTGAAATTTGTAGCACACATTGAGAGTAGGATACTTGCCATGTGTGCCAAATCTCAAGTCTCTAGCTATGAAACTGCTCTTGTTATCAGCTTTTCCGAGTTATGGGCGAAGGGGGCGTGGCATCGCGATGAAATTTTCAGGACACATTAAGCCCAAGCGTTTTATCATGTGTGCCAAATCTCAAGTCTCTAGCTTTTACATTGCTTATGTTATGGTGATTTTTCTAATTTTAAAACCAACGGGACATGATATCGAAAATTGAAAATAAACTTGATCTGCGTATGGTATTCAGGAGCTTACATTCCAAATTTGAAGTCTCTAGCTCTTATAGTTGCTGAGATCCACGCGTTCATACAGACGGACGGACGGACAGACAGACGGACGGACAGACGGACGGACAGACGGACGGACAGACAGACGGACAGGTGTCAATCGACTCTGCTATTGATACTGATTAAGAATATATATACTTTATAGGGTCGGAGATGCTTACTTCTGCCTGTTACATACATTCACACAAATTCATTATAGCCTTTTCTGCCCATTTGTAATGGGCACAGGCTATAAAAATCGTCTTCTGGCTGTTTCGAAGCACGAGCCAAGAGACTTAGGATCTGACTTGAATGGCAACGAGACTTGCAATAGATCGGAGGGTAATTTTGTGATAGTGTCAACA
>OY282582.1:634608-737585 GCA_958299025.2 Drosophila histrio
GCCACAGAACAGGAGGCACGATGAGGTGACTAAAGCTGACACGGTCGCGCCGGAAAGCAACGTCGAAATGGAGGACCTCCGACGCAAACAGCGCTCAGGGTACAAGGCCTCACTCAAGTTCCCTAGGGGACTTGAAGGCCGCAATCCGGAGTCGCTGAACGCGAAGGAGAGGAAGCTGAAGAAAAAGCACGAGTACAACGTGAGACGGTACGAAAAGCTTACCGAGTCTGGTAACACTCAAAACCTCTCGCACAGTACAGTAGTGCAGTCAGCGGAACCGGTGAAGAAGACTTCTCAGCAGGTGACTGAGGCTGTTTCGAAAAGGGAGGCAATACCTTCCAACTCGAAGCCAGCAGCATCGCCTACAGGGAAGTCCAACTCCCGGAAAGACCCCTCCAAAGCTGCGCCGACCACACCCCCCAAAAAGGGGAGAACGGAAGGCAAAAATAGCAGCAAAACCTCTGTCACTAAGCGGCAGAGGTCGGACGACTCGGCAAAAGCTTCAGAGAGCAAGCGGATGTGTCCAGAAGGAATTCTGGCCAGCTTAAGCTCGAAGCCAGAGCTTCAGGTGGCCATTATCGACAGAAGCGACCCGGAAGGGAAACTCACTG
This sequence comes from Drosophila histrio, assembly GCA_958299025.2. NCBI lineage: Eukaryota > Metazoa > Arthropoda > Insecta > Diptera > Drosophilidae > Drosophila > Drosophila histrio. The sequence continues at coordinate 635,220 of OY282582.1, forward strand.
CTGGTAATTGGCTCAACTTAGAGAAGTCCATTAACCAGGCCCTACATGATGCCATGTTCCGACCAGAGAATCCGTTCCTGGCCGAGTTCGATGGCATCAAGTGGTATAAGGGCGCTAAGGCAGTGGCTTGTGCCAACGAGGAATCCTTGCGGTTTCTCAAAGACACAATCCAAAGCTTTGGTGAACTTTGGCCTGGTGCGAAGATTGACGTCGTTCCCACGGATCTCGTCCCTGAGCGAACGATCATTAAGGTTTGGATCCCACCTCCGATAATGGAGGATCGAACCATCCTTAACATGATCAAGCGCCAGAACGAGGACTGCGTCACCGGGGACTGGACGATCAAGAGAGGACTGGCCCGCGACAAGGGAAACGGCAAGGATCTCTGGATCAGCATTGGTGCAGAGTCCAGGAGCCAAATCCTGAAGAAGCAAGGCCAGTTGAAGCTGGGTCTAGGATGCATCAGAGCGTACATCCCTGGACCAGACGGAAAGGATGCTAGGTCAGCAGGAAAATCTTAGTGTGGTGCAGATCAATCTGCACCATTCTGGGGTTCCCTCGGTTGACCTACTACGGTTCATGGACAGGGAGAGGGTAGAAGTGGCTCTCATCCAGGAACCCTGGATCGTCAGTGGGGGGGTCAGTGGATTGGGTTCTCCCGGATACCATCTCCTTGTCCCAAGGACCGTGGGTAAGTCTAGAACCTGTATCGTGGTAAGAGCTGGACTTAATGTTCTTTTCTCCCCTTGTTACAGCAGCGAAGACCTGACGGTGGTACTATGCGAAAGGAGGAACGGGCGGAACCTATACCTGGCATCCGCATATTTACCATACGAGGAACAGGACTCGCCATCGGGAAACATCAGGGCCCTTGTTCAGCACGCGCAGAAGGAGGGCATTGATGTGATACTGGGCTGTGATGCCAACGCTCACCACACGGCGCGGGGAAGTACAGTCATCAACAAGAGAGGGGAGTCGTTGTTCGAATTCGTTCTGTTCACAAATCTTATTGTTTGTAACAGGGGCAACCGCCCCACGTTCCGCAATAAGAACCGTGCAGAGGTTATAGATTTAACCCTAGCGACTAACAACGACTCCCGACAATAGATAACTGGCACGTATCCACGGAGTGTTCTTTCTCTGATCACTATAGAATAGTGTTTGAGATTAAGTGGCCTCGTGCGGAAAAAAACGCCATTCAGAAACCCGAGGCGAACGGACTGGGGTAAGTTTGTCAAGTATGTCAGGGAGTCTCTACCGTCACACCCAGTAGGACATATGAGACACCCTGGCACTCTGGAGAAATCGACCCGGACCATAACCGATGCGCTCTGTAAAGCCTTTCTTGTATCCTGCCCCATTAGCCGACCTCCAAAGTCCAATCGCAACGCGTGGTGGACACAGGAACTAGGTCAAGCCAGGAAGGAGACAAGGAGGCTATACAACAAGGCTAAGGCGAGAAATTGTCAGGATGATTGGGACACCTATCACCTGAGTTTCAAGACCTTTAAAAGACTCTGTAGGAAGGCCAAAAGAGACTCATGGGCTGCTTTCTGCGAGGATCTGAGCAGTACCACTGAAGCGTCCAGACTTCGAAGGCTACTGGCTAAGGACCCCGCTAAACCAGGTCTCCTATGCGACCTGGACGGCAATTTCGCGAGAAACAGTCATGAGTCTTTGGAACTTCTCATGAACACCCACTTCCCGGGTTGCTTGGAAGCGGATGACGGGGGCGGGATCACCGCCTCCACTATCAGTGAAGAGCCTGAGGAGGGGGTGTACGTGGAAAGTGGAGCCGTTATAGAGGAAATTATCAATGAAGAGAAGATAATTTGGGCTATCAAGTCATTTCAACCCTACAAATCTGCAGGACCGGATGGCGTTAGACCGGCTATGTTGCAAGCTGCGAGTCATGACCTCTTGCCATGGCTATTGAGAATCTTCAGAGGATGCCTCTCTATAGGATACATCCCACGTATCTGGAGAGAAGTGAGAGTGGCATTCATTCCCAAAGCAGGAAAGATAAACCACTGCTTAGCGAAGGACTATAGACCAATTAGTCTATCATCGTTTTTATTAAAAACGCTAGAACGACTTCTGGATCTAAGATCGAAGCTGACTCCAAGTGTATTTAGCAGCTCTCAACATGCCTATCTCAAAGGTAGATCCGTTGAGACAGCACTACATGAGGTAGTAAGTAATATTGAAAACACATTGCATAGAAAGGAGTTTGCGCTGATGGCATTCCTCGATATAGAAGGAGCCTTCAACAATGTCAGGATCGAGTCGATAACGGCAGCACTTGCCAAAATTGGCTCACACCCGATGATCAATCAGTGGCTCAGCAATATGCTCAGCTGCAGAGTGATCAACTCCCAACTTTGCACTTCAAAAATTAGAAAGTTGGCCACGAGGGGGACACCTCAAGGAGGAGTCATATCTCCTCTATTGTGGAATCTCGTTCTCAACGACCTTCTTCTAAAACTGAAAAATAGAGAATGCAGAGTAACGGCCTACGCTGATGACCTGACTTTACTGGTGACTGGCAAGTTCTTGCCAACAATCAGTGAACTGATGGAAAATTCACTCGGATTTACTCTAAGGTGGGCAGAGCAAAATGGTCTTGGGGCAAACCCACAAAAGACCGAGCTGGTTCTGTTTACAAGAAAGTACAAGATACCGAGCTTTAGACTTCCTACACTAGGAGGGATACAGCTTAGACTGGCAAAGGAGGCAAAGTACCTAGGAGTAATTCTCGACTCGAAACTCTCTTGGAAGAGAAACTCGGAGGAGAGGATGAAAAAGGCACTGCAAGCCTTCTTTGTGTGTAAGAAGACTTTTGGGAAAAGATGGGGGCTACGACCGAATATTATCCACTGGTTTTATACGGCTGTTGTCAGACCCATACTTACTTATGGGGCATTGGTATGGTGGGAAACGGCATGCACCAAATCTCACCTAAATAATCTCCAAAAAGTGCAAAGACTAGCTTGCTTGGGTGTAACGGGATGTATACGTTCCACTCCCCAAGCAGCACTAGACGTCATATTATACCTGGAACCAATAGACATCTTCCTGAAGTACGCGGCAGCCAGGAGTGCGGTCAGGCTTAGAGCTCTGAACCTTCTTAAGCCAAGTACGGTAGGTTATAGCGCCATTCTACGCTCAATAGAAGGCTACGCTGGGCCACACAAGGAGGACTATTGCGTTCCTGAAAACAAGTGGAAAGACAGGTTCAACACTGTGTTCCCATCACGGACCGATTGGCAGCAAGAAACCCCGCTATGTGGGAACGAGCTGTCAATCTACACGGACGGTTCGAAAACGGATGAAGGCACTGGAGCAGGCGTGTACTCCGCATACCCTGCTGCGAACCATTCATACCGTCTTCCGGACTGGTGCAGTGTTTTCCAGGCGGAGATCTACGCTGTCTGGCAGTCGACCAAACTGATATCCACCTTGGAGGAACCATCAAGGAACATATCTATTTACGTCGACAGTCAGGCAGCCCTTAAGGCTCTGTCCTCAAACACCACCAAGAGCAAACTCATTCGAAACACAGTCACAGCGCTGAACCGCTGCCACCATTCAATCAGACTTGTCTGGGTACCTGGGCACTCCGGTGTACTAGGAAACGAGAGGGCTGACGAATGTGCAAGGCAAGGATCAGCTCTACCGGCAGGTAGTGCGGTGACTGATGTACAAAGACCTCTTCAGCACGTTCTCTCCGAACTAGCAAGAACGGCGAGGACTGCGGCAGAGGAGCAGTGGAAAATGGCTCAGGGATGCAACATATCCAAAGCACTCTGGCCAGACCGCAACCCAAAGCGATCATCTGAACTCCTACACTTTAGCAAGAACAGGATAAGGGTGTTGATAGGAGTCTTGACGGGTCACTGTCCCATTGGCCGAATGGCATTAAGGTATGGTGTACCATCACAAGACTTCAGTCGTAGCTGCGGGAATGAAGAGGAAGAGGAGAGCATCCAACACCTTCTGTGTGACTGCCCTGCACTTCTTAGAAGGAGAATCCGTTTTCTCGGGGAACCCTTTTTCGAGGAACTGGGCAGTCTTGCAAAACTGCGACTGGAGGATCTGGTACTCTTCCTGGACTCCACTGGTTGATTCCAGATGCGAATCCCGCCAAACGGGACCAATTAGGGACTTTGATTACTTGTTAGTCCAATTTCTGTGAGCAGAAATCATGTCGTGTTCTGCCTCCTGGAGCAGACATAAATTTTTCAAGCAGAAGCTAAATCCCTTCAAGCAGAAGCCTGATGATCCACTCAACCCCAACACGGGTCCTACATCCTCCGATGGCACAAATCACTCCACCGGATCGCCACCCTGTCGATCGCCAGTCCTAATATGACTTCCAGTCTTGGCCTGTGTGAGCGCTCCGCACGAGAGCCTGCCATCACCAGAGAGCGACACCACTATCTCTTCATCCCGCCCATCGCCATCCCTGCATACACCATCCCGCCCATCGCCATCCCCGCATCAAGTGCCTGTTTTCAACAAGATCCTGGAGTCTAGTTGTTCATAATTCATTTTCATTATCATCTTAATCATCACCATGTTACTACACGTGCGCGCCGCGCCTAGAATATTCTTCTACATCACACTAGCGCAAGTTGGCAACCAACAGAATCCTAGTTTTCACATCAATAAATCAGTTTTACTTTTCAAAAAAAAAAAAAAAAACTCTTCCTGGACTCCACTGGTTGGTTCCAAAGGCGAATCCAGCCAAACGGGACCAACTAGGGTTTCCGGAAACAGGATAACCCAAACTCCATTTCCCACTCCATTCAACTCTCCAACAATCCTTTACTACTCCTACAGGTAACGGGCATCACAATGGGCCGAATGGCCGCCGGGTGATCTCAACATTCTGTTGAGCGGTCCAAAAAACCTAATGACATAATTTAAAATTTTAGGTCCTATACTCCATTCTTGTAGTTGGGTTATAAAAGCATGGATACCAATTTTGTCAAAGGCTTTATTAAAACCTAGAGAAATAATTGAAATGTGTTGTTTGTGTAAAAGGGACTCTGTTCTGAGATGATCTATGTGAGCTAGATTATCTAGAACAAATTTCCCTTTCTTAAAGCCAACTTGGTTAATGTGCAGAAGTTTGTCGGTTGTAACAAACCACCATAGCCTTTTTGCTATAATTTTGTCTAATAATTTGGCAAGGCATGGGTTTAAACTAATTGGTCTGTATGAATTAATTGAAGTTTTATTTGACTCGGGTTTGATTATTGGAATAACTAAACTAGTTTTATATTGTTGTGGTATATAGTTTTGAAAAATATTATTAAAGTGTTTTAATATACGTGATTTAGTTGCTAAAAACGAATTATCATAGGATAAGAAATTCGGTCAAGGCCAGGAGTGTGGCCTTTTAAGCTGGAAATTGCTGAGTCGAATTCAGTTAATAAAATTATAGTTTCAATTTGCTGTGCTGAACGAGAAGGGCAAGCGACATAGGTGTACGTTAAGCTATATTTTTCATGAATGAAAGTTTGCGAGAAATTAGCGTCATTTGATTGCATAGACCAAAAGTTAGCAATTGTATTGGCTATTTATTTGTGGTTGGAAATCGGTAAAGATGAATCAGGGGACTTAATTATATGTATTTGTTTTCTTTTGTGAAGTCCGCAAAGTGTTCTGATATTGGACCAGATAATAGTTGTTGGGGTATGAGGTTGAATTTCAGCGGTAAATTCTGACAGAGACTCTTTTTTGGCCAGTTTGAGTTCCCTTTTAAATATAGCTGCAGTCTTACGGGAATGGATAATATTGGGATTGGTAATGATTTTTTTAGTTTATTGGCAGCTCGTTTTTTTTCGATGTTGATGTTGTCTTGTAGTTTTTTACTCCACCATGGGACATTTTTACACTGTTTATTAGTTGACGTTTGAGAAATGGTGAAGTGTGCGCTTTGGAGAATTATTTTATTGAGGTTACCAGCTTCTTTGTTGATATTGTTGGATGGGGGATATTTTCATTTAAATAATCTGTTTTGGTTTTGAATTTTGTCCAATCAGCTATATTGATTTTAAAATGAGGTTTTGGCTTAGATGTCTGCTGTACATTTGAAGGACATAAACAAATAAGAATAGGGTAATGATCACTACCATGTAGATCATTTAAAATTAGCCACTGTATGAATGGGTATAGATCAGGTGAACAAAAGGAGACGTCAATGTGGGTAATAGTGTTATGGGTAGAGAAATGAGTAGGAGATTTGTCGTTTAAAACAATGAAGTTGGCTTCGTTTATAAATTTTGTTAGTATTTTGCCTCTGTGGTTATTTTTTGGCGAACCCCATAGAGCGATTCAGCTGTTAAAGTCACCTAAGATTAGTGAACTATAGTGTGAGTCTATAACGTTGAGTAGGTTAGATTCTGTAAATTTTTTATTCGGTGGTATGTATGCAGAGATAATGTTAATTTTTTTAATAGAATCTGCTTCAATTCCAGTAGAGTCAAAGTCGTTTGTTAGAGGGATAGGTTTGGAATGAATGGAATTGTGTATTAATATGGCTGTACCCCCATAAGTGGGGAATAGTTGTTAGAGTATAAATTGTAATTGACTGGGATTAGTAATTTGTTTGTAGAGTGAATGTGAGTTTCCTGTAAGGCAATAATTTTAGGGTGACATTTTTTGATAATAATTTGAAGTTCACTGAAATTATTTAAATAACCACGAATATTCCATTGAATTATTTTTAAAGACATTTTGGTTATTTTAAAAGTAATATAATTATTATATGTAATGTGATATTTTTACAGTGATTTTATGTGTGTATGTGATAAAGTGTCCTTGGCTGACTGACTAGGAAGCCATACTGTCACAATATTTGTGAGTGATGAGCTTCCCAGTCAGCCAGTCGGGGACACAGGGAAGGTGTGGATGACTATAGGCACTCATGTTGTCGGAACTGTCTATAGAATTGTCGTCAGACAATTTATTTACTGTTTTTTCGAATTTGTTTTGAGATTTTAATGTTTTTAGTGTTCTTTTGGAGGTATTCCTAGGTAGGACTTGGACTTTTGGTTTTTTTGTAATTGGTATCTTGTTTGTGTTGGATGTGTTGGGTATTAAGGTGACAAGATCATTCAAGTCGCTATAATCAACGGGTGCAGCTGATCGTTTACTTTTAGAAACTGAAGGTGTTTCGCTTTGCTGTGTTTTAACTTTATCAGCGTATGTTGGGCAGTCAGTTGAATGGTTTTTATTATATATCTCGTATGCTGTCTTATTGTCTACTTGTAGGTTAGTTTTAATCGCTATAATTTCTTGTTGTTTAATGTGAATTGGACAGTTGAGTTGTGGGTGTTATTAGTTAGCTTACTTAGATTACAATTGGTACATCTGCTCTCGTTTTTACAGGTTTCTTTTTATCTTCGTTTACATGGTGTTTGTCCCCGCAATTTGCGTTTTATCATTTTTGCAAATCTTGAAGGTATGTCGAAAACGATGACAGTTGTGGCATTCCTCGATATAGAAGGAGCCTTCAACAATGTCAGGATCGAGTCGATAACGGCAGCACTTGCCAAAATTGGCTCACACCCGATGATCAATCAGTGGCTCAGCAATATGCTCAGCTGCAGAGTGATCAACTCCCAACTTTGCACTTCAAAAATTAGAAAGTTGGCCACGAGGGGGACACCTCAAGGAGGAGTCATATCTCCTCTATTGTGGAATCTCGTTCTCAACGACCTTCTTCTAAAACTGAAAAATAGAGAATGCAGAGTAACGGCCTAAGCTGATGACCTGATTTTACTGGTGACTGGCAAGTTCTTGCCAACAATCAGTGAACTGATGGAAAATTCACTCGGATTTACTCTAAGGTGGGCAGAGCAAAATGGTCTTGGGGCAAACCCACAAAAGACCGAGCTGGTTCTGTTTACAAGAAAGTACAAGATACCGAGCTTTAGACTTCCTACACTAGGAGGGATACAGCTTAGACTGGCAAAGGAGGCAAAGTACCTAGGAGTAATTCTCGACTCGAAACTCTCTTGGAAGAGAAACTCGGAGGAGAGGATGAAAAAGGCACTGCAAGCCTTCTTTGTGTGTAAGAAGACTTTTGGGAAAAGATGGGGGCTACGACCGAATATTATCCACTGGTTTTATACGGCTGTTGTCAGACCCATACTTACTTATGGGGCATTGGTATGGTGGGAAACGGCATGCACCAAATCTCACCTAAATAATCTCCAAAAAGTGCAAAGACTAGCTTGCTTGGGTGTAACGGGATGTATACGTTCCACTCCCCAAGCAGCACTAGACGTCATATTATACCTGGAACCAATAGACATCTTCCTGAAGTACGCGGCAGCCAGGAGTGCGGTCAGGCTTAGAGCTCTGAACCTTCTTAAGCCAAGTACGGTAGGTTATAGCGCCATTCTACGCTCAATAGAAGGCTACGCTGGGCCACACAAGGAGGACTATTGCGTTCCTGAAAACAAGTGGGAAGACAGGTTCAACACTGTGTTCCCATCACGGACCGATTGGCAGCAAGAAACCCCGCTATGTGGGAACGAGCTGTCAATCTACACGGACGGTTCGAAAACGGATGAAGGCACTGGAGCAGGCGTGTACTCCGCATACCCTGCTGCGAACCATTCATACCGTCTTCCGGACTGGTGCAGTGTTTTCCAGGCGGAGATCTACGCTGTCTGGCAGTCGACCAAACTGATATCCACCTTGGAGGAACCATCAAGGAACATATCTATTTACGTCGACAGTCAGGCAGCCCTTAAGGCTCTGTCCTCAAACACCACCAAGAGCAAACTCATTCGAAACACAGTCACAGCGCTGAACCGCTGCAACCATTCAATCAGACTTGTCTGGGTACCTGGGCACTCCGGTGTACTAGGAAACGAGAGGGCTGATGAATGTGCAAGGCAAGGATCAGCTCTACCGGCAGGTAGTGCGGTGACTGATGTACAAAGACCTCTTCAGCACGTTCTCTCCGAACTAGCAAGAACGGCGAGGACTGCGGCAGAGGAGCAGTGGAAAATGGCTCAGGGATGCAACATATCCAAAGCACTCTGGCCAGACCGCAACCCAAAGCGATCATCTGAACTCCTACACTTTAGCAAGAACAGGATAAGGGTGTTGATAGGAGTCTTGACGGGTCACTGTCCCATTGGCCGAATGGCATTAAGGTATGGTGTACCATCACAAGACTTCAGTCGTAGCTGCGGGAATGAAGAGGAAGAGGAGAGCATCCAACACCTTCTGTGTGACTGCCCTGCACTTCTTAGAAGGAGAATCCGTTTTCTCGGGGAACCCTTTTTCGAGGAACTGGGCAGTCTTGCAAAACTGCGACTGGAGGATCTGGTACTCTTCCTGGACTCCACTGGTTGATTCCAGATGCGAATCCCGCCAAACGGGACCAATTAGGGACTTTGATTACTTGTTAGTCCAATTTCTGTGAGCAGAAATCATGTCGTGTTCTGCCTCCTGGAGCAGACATAAATTTTTCAAGCAGAAGCTAAATCCCTTCAAGCAGAAGCCTGATGATCCACTCAACCCCAACACGGGTCCTACATCCTCCGATGGCACAAATCACTCCACCGGATCGCCACCCTGTCGATCGCCAGTCCTAATAGGACTTCCAGTCTTGGCCTGTGTGAGCGCTCCGCACGAGAGCCTGCCATCACCAGAGAGCGACACCACTATCTCTTCATCCCGCCCATCGCCATCCCTGCATACACCATCCCGCCCATCGTCATCCCCGCATCAAGTGCCTGTTTTCAACAAGATCCTGGAGTCTAGTTGTTCATAATTCATTTTCATTATCATCTTAATCATCACCATGTTACTACACGTGCGCGCCGCGCCTAGCATATTCTTCTACATCACACTAGCGCAAGTTGGCAACCAACAGAATCCTAGTTTTCACATCAATAAATCAGTTTTACTTTTCAAAAAAAAAAAAAAAAAACTCTTCCTGGACTCCACTGGTTGGTTCCAAAGGCGAATCCAGCCAAACGGGACCAACTAGGGTTTCCGGAAACAGGATTACCCAAACTCCATTTCCCACTCCATTCAACTCTCCAACAATCCTTTACTACTCCTACAGGTAACGGGCATCACAATGGGCCGAATGGCCGCCGGGTGATCTCAACATTCTGTTGAGCGGTCCAAAAAACCTAATGACATAATTTAAAATTTTAGGTCCTATACTCCATTCTTGTAGTTGGGTTATAAAAGCATGGATACCAATTTTGTCAAAGGCTTTATTAAAACCTAGAGAAATAATTGAAATGTGTTGTTTGTGTAAAAGGGACTCTGTTCTGAGATGATCTATGTGAGCTAGATTATCTAGAACAAATTTCCCTTTCTTAAAGCCAACTTGGTTAATGTGCAGAAGTTTGTCGGTTGTAACAAACCACCATAGCCTTTTGGCTATAATTTTGTCTAATAATTTGGCAAGGCATGGGTTTAAACTAATTGGTCTGTATGAATTAATTGAAGTTTTATTTGACTCGGGTTTGATTATTGGAATAACTAAACTAGTTTTATATTGTTGTGGTATATAGTTTTGAAAAATATTATTAAAGTGTTTTAATATACGTGATTTAGTTGCTAAAAACGAATTATCATAGGATAAGAAATTCGGTCAAGGCCAGGAGTGTGGCCTTTTAAGCTGGAAATTGCTGAGTCGAATTCAGTTAATAAAATTATAGTTTCAATTTGCTGTGCTGAACGAGAAGGGCAAGCGACATAGGTGTACGTTAAGCTATATTTTTCATGAATGAAAGTTTGCGAGAAATTAGCGTCATTTGATTGCATAGACCAAAAGTTAGCAATTGTATTGGCTATTTATTTGTGGTTGGAAATCGGTAAAGATGAATCAGGGGACTTAATTATATGTATTTGTTTTCTTTTGTGAAGTCCGCAAAGTGTTCTGATATTGGACCAGATAATAGTTGTTGGGGTATGAGGTTGAATTTCAGCGGTAAATTCTGACAGAGACTCTTTTTTGGCCAGTTTGAGTTCCCTTTTAAATATAGCTGCAGTCTTACGGGAATGGATAATATTGGGATTGGTAATGATTTTTTTTAGTTTATTGGCAGCTCGTTTTTTTTCGATGTTGATGTTGTCTTGTAGTTTTTTACTCCACCATGGGACATTTTTACACTGTTTATTAGTTGACGTTTGAGAAATGGTGAAGTGTGCGCTTTGGAGAATTATTTTAATGAGGTTACCAGCTTCTTTGTTGATATTGTTGGATGGGGGATATTTTCATTTAAATAATCTGTTTTGGTTTTGAATTTTGTCCAATCAGCTATATTGATTTTAAAATGAGGTTTTGGCTTAGATGTCTGCTGTACATTTGAAGGACATAAACAAATAAGAATAGGGTAATGATCACTACCATGTAGATCATTTAAAATTTGCCACTGTATGAATGGGTATAGATCAGGTGAACAAAAGGAGACGTCAATGTGGGTGATAGTGTTATGGGTAGAGAAATGAGTAGGAGATTTGTCGTTTAAAACAATGAAGTTGGCTTCGTTTATAAATTTTGTTAGTATTTTGCCTCTGTGGTTATTTTTTGGCGAACCCCATAGAGTGATTCAGCTGTTAAAGTCACCTAAGATTAGTGAACTATAGTGTGAGTCTATAACGTTGAGTAGGTTAGATTCTGTAAATTTTTTATTCGGTGGTATGTATGCAGAGATAATGTTAATTTTTTTAATAGAATCTGCTTCAATTCCAGTAGAGTCAAAGTCGTTTGTTAGAGGGATAGGTTTGGAATGAATGGAATTGTGTATTAATATGGCTGTACCCCCATAAGTGGGGAATAGTTGTTAGAGTATAAATTGTAATTGACTGGGATTAGTAATTTGTTTGTAGAGTGAATGTGAGTTTCCTGTAAGGCAATAATTTTAGGGTGACATTTTTTGATAATAATTTGAAGTTCACTGAAATTATTTAAATAACCACGAATATTCCATTGAATTATTTTTAAAGACATTTTGGTTATTTTAAAAGTAATATAATTATTATATGTAATGTGATATTTTTACAGTGATTTTATGTGTGTATGTGATAAAGTGTCCTTGGCTGACTGACTAGGAAGCCATACTGTCACAATATTTGTGAGTGATGAGCTTCCCAGTCAGCCAGTCGGGGACACAGGGAAGGTGTGGATGACTATAGGCACTCATGTTGTCGGAACTGTCTATAGAATTGTCGTCAGACAATTTATTTATTGTTTTTTCGAATTTGTTTTGAGATTTTAATGTTTTTAGTGTTCTTTTGGAGGTATTCCTAGGTAGGACTTGGACTTTTGGTTTTTTTGTAATTGGTATCTTGTTTGTGTTGGATGTGTTGGGTATTAAGGTGACAAGATCATTCAAGTCGCTATAATCAACGGGTGCAGCTGATCGTTTACTTTTAGAAACTGAAGGTGTTTCGCTTTGCTGTGTTTTAACTTTATCAGCGTATGTTGGGCAGTCAGTTGAATGGTTTTTATTATATATCTCGTATGCTGTCTTATTGTCTACTTGTAGGTTAGTTTTAATCGCTATAATTTTTTGTTGTTTAATGTGAATTGGACAGTTGAGTTGTGGGTGTTATTAGTTAGCTTACTTAGATTACAATTGGTACATCTGCTCTCGTTTTTACAGGTTTCTTTTTATCTTCGTTTACATGGTGTTTGTCCCCGCAATTTGCGTTTTATCATTTTTGCAAATCTTGAAGGTATGTCGAAAACGATGACAGTTGTTGCATCGAAGGGGGGTTGGGATGTATGGGCGAATAGAGGCTCTCTCGTACCCAATCATGATGTGGTCCGGGAGAATGGTTGGTGAAAAATTTAGGATGTGTAATCCACTTACCGCTTGAGATCCGTCAATATTGCGCATTATTTTTTTAACACACGAGACGTTTTGTGCTTGGAGTTCAGATTGTATAATATCTTCATATATACCTCGTAGGCTGTTTGAATATATGACTCCCTTACGAGTATTCAGAGTGCGATGCTCGGAGACTGTGAGTGGAATGTCGTTGGTAAAGTTGGTCATCTTGAGTTGTTTACCACCTTGTTGAGTGTTTTTAGTTTTAACTAAAAGGTCACCACTTCTAAGTGTGCGGCAGAAGAAGACTTCACCTCCACAAGTGTAATCAATAATTTTTAGACCCTTTACTTTAAAAAAGTAAAAAGGGTCTATTAAGTTTGACAAAAAAAAAATGTGCATAACAGGTCGAAGGAAGTCCGGCAGACCCCATAAAATATATATATTCTTGATCAGCATCACCAGCCGAGTCGGTATAGCCATTTCCGTCTATCCGTCTGTCTGTATGAACACCTAGATCTCAGAGACTATAAGAGCTAGAGTCACCAAATTTGGTATGGTGGTTCGTCTATGGCATAAGCAGATCAAGTTTATCTTAAAATTTTGACACGCCCCCTTCCGCCTCCGTAAATCGAGAACAAAATTTTTGAAAGTCCATTTAACGAAAAACATTTAAGCTAGAGTCCTGAATTTTAGCACACAGGACGGGTATCAGGGTCCTAACGTATTCTGAAAATTTCATCGCGATCGGATAGTAATCTCGGAAGATATTCAAAAAAACTTAAAATCCCATATAATGGTCAATTTTAAAACTGGAGCCTTGAATTTTGGAACACAGGACAAGCATCAGGGTTCTAATGTATCCTGAAAATTTCATCACTATCGGACAATAAACACCGGAGATTTGAAGCAAACAAGTTATCGAATGTACAATGGCAGGAAATGTGCAGGCAGCAACTTAATGAATTGAATTATTAATTGCACTTCTGTAGAAAACTAGTAATTGGCAAACTATTGAATATGGCATCATTGGTGCAGTGGTTAGAATGTCGAATTCTTGCGGTGGGGTCTTGGGTTCGATTCCTGCCTGTGACACATTTTTTTTCTGTTTTTAAAAATTGTTAAATAATCGACAATGGCTTCATTGGCGCAATGATCTGGAGTTCGAGACCTACAAGAGGTAAACTTTTTTTCTGTTTTTTTATTTATTTTTTAAATTTATAATTACAGTAATAAAAAAAAAACAATATTTTATTTTTATAAACAAATTCTACCATAAATGTCAATGTATTATATTAAATAAAGTATGTATGCATTACATACATGTATATTAACATAACATTTGTATGATAAGATTAACATTTGTATGTTAACGATTCAAGTGTAACATAAACGATTATCGGAAGCTAATCTGAGCAGCGTCAAATTTATTTGGGTTTATATATAAGTCTCTAAGTTTGTTACTGTTATTTCATTCTTGAAGAATAAGTAAAGAGTCTCTCATAGTCGATTTCGACTGTAGCCTTTCCGACTGGTTTTGATTACAAAAGGGGATAATTTAAATTGTTTGGCTGAGTCGTTATTTCTCGAAATAACAATGTATTTTGAATCAGTTGAAAGAGTTAATTGTTTTTGTGACAATAAATTTGTCCACGTTGCATTATGGCGTGCAGGGGGGCCCCGCTTACCCTTCGTGTTGTCAATTACAGTTAGTTTTTGTTTTGATTATCTTTTGCACTAGTTTGTAATTGTTCAGAGAGGTAGGAAAAGTTCCGGGACGGAGATTATAAATGTAGATAAGAAACGTTTGTTTGTGTAACTTTAGGGATCTGACGAAAAAGACGACTGTTCACCTTGAGATCACAATTGATTCAAATTGGTGGATTCGAGAACAAATTGTTGTTTGCACGACTTGATGTGCTGACACCTAGACTTTCCAATTCCTTTCAAACTGATATCTTTCCGAATGCGCTTTAATTGCAAACTTTTTGCCAATTCATCCGTTATAAAGTTCACCTGCAAACCATAATCTAACAGGACTCGAGCTGGTTGTGATGGCTTGAATTGCTCTTGATGTCGACAACTGCTGTGGCTAATATGACCAGATCTTTATCGAATGTCATTGCATGATTTGAAACTAACGGGCTTGCAGCTTGCTTCTCGAACCCTGCTTGAGTTGTCGCGGCTTAAAGCACACTCTACAATGCAAAGAGTTGCACTTAGACACATTGTGTCCTTTGCGCAAGCAATTAAGACACAAAGGAAACCCCTTCACAAATTTGAATCTGGTTGCTACTGAAGCCGATGCGAACGAAGAGCACGATGTGATGAAATGATCATTCGCCTTGGAAAACAGACATTTCGCATCCTTAACTTGAGTAGACTGGGCCACAGCTAAAGAAATTTTTCCTGACTGCTTAATCTGTGTATCCTAGTTGAACTTTCTAATTTTGGATTCCCCTGAATTTGTCTCTTCAGCTGACAGATGCTGAAAGCGTTCATTGAGCGAAGCCACACAGTCTGTCCAAGACGGAATCGTTTGATTAGATTAGATTAGATTCTCTTCCCATCTTAAACGAGTTTTCGAGTCAACCTTCAACATGATTATATGAATCAATATTGCATTCAAAATTGGCTGTTCCTGGCCTACAGATAATAACGTTTCATAAATGGCTGACACTGTATCAATAAGCGATCTAAGTGCTGATGCACGCGGACTTTGCATGTACTGCAAGTCAAACAATCTCGTTATATTGCTCAGGAAAATTAAGCAGTCGTTGTCATACACTTTTTTTAGTCACTTGAAAGGCCTTGACTGCACCTAATGCTTCTTTTTCCAGGAACGTGAGCAGATGATTAAATCTGTTCACGTTGCTTAATAGAGGGTCGCTATCTACAATATTGTTGAACAAACCAATAAAATTTTTGAACTCTGCAAAATCACCACTAAATCTTGGCATTTTTACTTTTGGCAAATGCCTGCCACTAGCTACTGCAGCGTTTAGTATCAACTCATTATTATTTGTTGGTTGAAATTTGGCAGTCATTGATTTGAGAATGGCCTTGGTTGCTAGCTCAGGACTGATATCATCAATTTTCAATTGTAGCTTGAAAGCACGATCGATAGACGTGTTCAGTATATTCATACGGCACTTTAATGAGCTCGGTCGAGCACAGACTTCCTATCTTTGAATAGAGATTTTGTACGCTCAATGTCTTTTCTTACAGTGTTTAATCCCCGACGAATGTCTAACGCCTCAACATCATTTACCTTCGCACTTTGCCTAGACATACCTCGGCGCTTTCTAGTCATTTCAATAACTTTTTTTTTGATACTTGACTTCACAAAAGAATTTCACTTAAAAACGTATGCTCTTGACCCTCTGTCACATACACCAACTCAACTCAATGCTGTGCTGCCAGTCCAATGCTGATAGCAGCGAGAAAAAATGAGCCGCTAATAGAAGATGCAAATCCACTCAAACAATATTAAGCGCACTCCGATCGTTCACTTAACACCGCTTACGAATGTGGGTGTGTGTGTATTAGCGCTCAACCACTTGCAGCTTAATGCTCAAGCCAAGAATTGTATGCACAGTGAGTGTGAGTGTGAAGGAGACAAGACGAAGACGAATTGAGTGAGAATCAGTAAGTACGTATAAGTTGCGATGCAGCTCAGAGGCACACGAACGACACAAATAAGCAATAAGCGACACAAATGAAATAAGGCGTTAGGTAAAGCAGCCGAAAATTTTCGGCAAGCTAGCTGCGACGAATGACACGAAATGGAAGAATGCAACTAATAGGTGGAACTGGCGTTGTGCGCGCGAGACAAGATTTTTACCGTTCATATTTATGAATGTATATAGGTTATTGACTGCCGGTGTACACTTATGTATGTATTTATATGTAAAGTTCAATATGTATAGATGTAATTTTTTAGAAGGAGCGGGTTTTTTTATTATTTAATTTTATTTTACATAAGTAAACTGCTTATAGTTGCTTAATTTGTGTATGCACTTATGTACACCGAGGGCTGGCAAAAACCCTCTAACTGAACCCTCCAAAAGGGTGCCGGCTGGGCAATGGACTCTGCGTTATCCCGATCGATCGGGTGATGCATGGTCACTTGCGTGACCGAGGTATTGCGGAGTCTAGCTGAGGCGGCGGTCAGAAACTCTCAGCCGGTTAGGTAACTAATCGATGGGGTGTAATGTTAGAGGTGCATGGTTTAGAGGTGCCTGGCTTATAGGCCTAAAGCTCTATGGGTGGTTCCCAAGAACAAAATTAACCAACCCCCCCCCCTTGGATGGAAGAAGAGTATTCAACTCGGGCTGGGATGTCAGCTCAAACGTCGGTGGAAGTCGTGACTGCTACCACCGGCGGGCACGGTGAGGAGCAATCCTCTCTGCGTGTCGCCAGCGGTCACTCTGCAGCGGGCGAAAGTCTGCTTCGACGGCAGGAAGGCGTCGATCTGGAGCCAGTGGCCACCAAATCGGAATTCCTGTTCACAGGCCCGACCATAACGGACCACGAGCTAGCGCTTGCGCTTGCTCGTATGCCGTTGGAGGACGAGCCACAGAACAGGAGGCACGATGAGGTGACTAAAGCTGACACGGTCGCGCCGGAAAGCAACGTCGAAATGGAGGACCTCCGACGCAAACAGCGCTCAGGGTACAAGGCCTCACTCAAGTTCCTTAGGGGACTTGAAGGCCGCAATCCGGAGTCGCTGAACGCGAAGGAGAGGAAGCTGAAGAAAAAGCACGAGTACAACGTGAGACGGTACGAGAAGCTTACCGAGTCTGGTAACACTCAAAACCTCTCACACAGTACAGTAGTGCAGTCAGCGGAACCGGTGAAGAAGACTTCTCAGCAGGTGACTGAGGCTGTTTCGAAAAGGGAGGCAATACCTTCCAACTCGAAGCCAGCAGCATCGCCTACAGGGAAGTCCAACTCCCGGAAAGACCCCTCCAAAGCTGCGCCGACCACACCCCCCAAAAAGGGGAGAACGGAAGGCAAAAATAGCAGAAAAACCTCTGTCACTAAGCGGCAGAGGTCGGACGACTCGGCAAAAGCTTCAGAGAGCAAGCGGATGTGTCCAGAAGGAATTCTGGCCAGCTTAAGCTCGAAGCCAGAGCTTCAGGTGGCCATTATCGACAGAAGCGACCCGGAAGGGAAACTCACTGCTGGTAATTGGCTCAACTTAGAGAAGTCCATTAACCAGGCCCTACATGATGCCATGTTCCGACCAGAGAATCCGTTCCTGGCCGAGTTCGATGGCATCAAGTGGTATAAGGGCGCTAAGGCAGTGGCTTGTGCCAACGAGGAATCTTTGCGGTTTCTCAAAGACACAATCCAAAGCTTTGGTGAACTTTGGCCTGGTGCGAAGATTGACGTCGTTCCCACGGATCTCGTCCCTGAGCGAACGATCATTAAGGTTTGGATCCCACCTCCGATAATGGAGGATCGAACCATCCTTAACATGATCAAGCGCCAGAACGAGGACTGCGTCACCGGGGACTGGACGATCAAGAGAGGACTGGCCCGCGACAAGGGAAACGGCAAGGATCTCTGGATCAGCATTGGTGCAGAGTCCAGGAGCCAACTCCTGAATAAGCAAGGCCAGTTGAAGATGGGTCTAGGATGCATCAGAGCATACATCCCTGGACCAGACGGAAACGATGCTAGGATCAGCCGGAAAATCTTATGGTGGTACAGATCAATCTGCATCATTCTGGGGTTCCCTCGGCTGACCTACTACGGTTCATGGACAGGGAGAGGGTAGACGTGGCTCTCATCCAGGAACCCTGGATCGTCAGTGGGGGGGTCAGTGGATTGGGTTCTCCCGGATACCATCTCCTTGTCCCAAGGACCGTGGGTAAGTCTAGAACCTGTATCGTGGTAAGAGCTGGACTTAATATTCTTTTCTCTCCTTGTTACAACAGCGAAGACCTAACGGTGGTACTATGCGAAAGGAGGAACGGGCGCAAACTATACCTGGCATCCGCATATTTACCATACGAGGAACAGGACCCGCCATCGGGAAACATCAAGGCCCTTGTTCAGCACGCGCAGAAGGAGGGCATTGATGTGATACTGGGATGTGATGCCAACGCTCACCACAAGGCGTGGGGAAATACAGGCATCAACAAGAGAGGGAAGACGTTATTCGAATTCGTTCTGTTCACAAATCTTATTGTGTGTAACAGGGGCAACCGCCCCACATTCCGCAATAAGAGCCGTGCAGAGGTTATAGATTTAACCCTAGCGACTAAAAACGACTCCCTAACAATAGAGTGCTCTTTCTCTGATCACTATAGGATAGTGTTTGAGATTAAGTGGCCCCGAGTGGAAAAAACGCCATTAAGAAACCCGAAACGAACGGACTGGGGTAAGTTTGTTAAGTATGTCAGGGAGTCTCTACCGTCACACCCAGTGGGACAAATGAGACACCCTGGCAGTCTAGAGAAATCGACCCAAACCATAACCGAGGCACTCTGTAAAGCCTTTCTTGTATCCTGCCCCATTAGCCGACCTCCAAAGTCCAATCGCAGCACGTGGTGGACACAGGAGCTACGTCAAATCAGAAAGGAAACTAGGAGGCTATACAACAAGGGTAAGGCGAAAAATTGTCAGGATGATTGGGACAACTATCATCTGAGATTCAAGACCTTTAAAAGACTCTGTAGGAAGGCTAAAAGAGACTCATGGGCTGCTTTCTGCGAGGATCTCAGCAGTACCACTAAAGCGTCCAGACTTCGAAGGCTACTGGCTAAGGATCCCGCTAAACCAGGTCTTCTATGCCACCAGGACGACAATTTCGCGAGAAACAGCCATGAGTCCTTGGAACTTCTCATGAACACCCACTTCCCGGGTTGCTTGGAAGCGGATGACGGGGGCGGGATCACCGCCTCCAATATCAGTGAAGAGCCTAAGGGGGGGGGGGTGTACGTGGAAAGTGAAGCAATTGTGGAGGCAATAATCAATGGAGAGAAGATAATCTGGGCTATCAAGTCATTTCAACCCTACAAATCTGCAGGACTGGACGGCGTTAGACCGGCTATGTTGCAAGCTGCGTGTCACGACCTCTTGCAATGGCTATTGAGAATCTTCAGAGGATGCCTCTCTATAGGATACATCCCACGTATCTGGAGAGAAGTGAGAGTGGCATTCATTTCCAAAGCAGGAAAGATAAACCACAGATCAGCGAAGGACTATGACCAATTAGTCTATCATCGTTTTTATTAAAAACGCTAGAACGACTTCTGGATCTATATCTAAGGACGAAGCTGACTCCACATGTATTCAGCAGTTCTCAACATGCCTATCTCAAAGGTAGATCCTTTGAGACATTACTGCATGAGGTAGTTAGTAGTATTGAAAAGACCTTGCATAGAAAGGAGTTTTCGCTGGTGGTATTCCTCGGAGGAGGAGCCTTCAACAATGTCAGGATCGAGTCAATAACGGCAGCACTTGCCAAAATTGGCTCACACTCGATGATCAATCAGTGGCTCAGCAATATGCTCAGCTGAAGGGTGATCAACTCCCAACTTTGCACTTATAAAATTAGAAAGTTGGCCACGAGGCGAACGCCTCAAGGAGAAGTTGTATCTCCTCTATTGTGGAATCTCGTTCTCAACGACCTTCTTCTAAAACTAAAAAATAGGGGATGCAGAGTATCGGCCTACGCTAATGACCTGACTTTACTGGAACTTAGGTAAAATTCACTCGGCTTTACTCTAAGGTGGGCGGAGCAAAATGGTCTTGGGGCAAACCCTCAAAAGACCGAGCTGGTCCTATTCACAAGAAAATACAAGATACCGAGCTTTAGACTTCCTACACTAGGAGGGATACAACTCAGACTGGCAAAGGAGGCAAAGTACCTAGGAGTAATTCTTGACTCGAAACTCTCTTGGAAGAGAAACTCGGAGGAGAGGACGAAAAAGGCACTACAAGCCTTCTTTGTGTGTAAGACTTTTGGGAAAAGATGGGTGCTACAACCGTATATTATCCACTGGTTTTATTCGGCTGTTGTCAGAGCCATACTTACTTATGGAGCACTGGAATGGTGGGAAACGGCATGCACCAAATCTCACCTACATAGTCTCCAAAAAGTGCAAGGACTGGCTTGCTTGGGTGTAACGGGATGTATACGTTCCACTCCCCAAGCAGCCATAGACGTCATGATAGACCTGGAACCAATAGACATCTTCCTGAAGTACGCGGCAGCCAGGAGTGTGGTCAGGCTTAGAGCTCAAAACCTCATTAATACAAGTACGGTAGGTCACAGCGCCACACAAGGAGGACTACTCCGTTCCTGAATATAAGTGGGAAGACAGGTTCAACATTGTGTTCCCATCACTGACCGACTGGCAGCACAAAAACCCTCTATATGGGAACGAGCTGTCAATCTATACGGAAGGTTCGAAAACGGATGAAGGCACTGGAGCAGGTGTGTTCTCTATATAAGCTGCTGCGAATCTCTCATACCGTCTTCCGGACTGGTGCAGTGTTTTCCAAGCGGAGATCTATGCTGTCTGAAAGTCGACCAAACTGATATCCACCTTGGAGGAACCTTCAAGGAACATATACACCACCAAGATCAAACTCATTCGAAGCACAGTCACAGCGCTGAACCGTTGCCACCATTCAATCAGACTTGTCTGGGTACCTGGGCACTCCGGTGTATCAGGAAACAAGAGGGCTGACGAATGTGCAAGGCAAGGATCAGCGCTACCGGCAGGTATTGCGGTGACTGATGTACAAAGACATCTTCAGTATGTCCACTCCGAACTAGCAAGAACGGCGAGGACTGCGGCAGAGGAGCAGTGGAAAATGGATCAGGGATGCAATATATCCATAGCATTCTGGCCGGACCGTAATCCAAAGCGATCATCAGAACTCCTACACTTAACAATAACAGGATAAGGGTGTTGTTGATCACTGTCCCATTGGCCGAATGGCATTAAGGTATGGTGTACCATCACAAGACTTCTGTTGTAGCTGCGGGAATGAAGAGGAAGTGGAGAGCATCCAACACCTTCTGTGTGACTACCCTGCACTTCTTAGAAGGAGAACCCGTTTTCTCAGGGAACCCTTTTTCAAGGAACTGGACAGCCTCGCAAAACTGCGACTGGAGGATCTGGTACTCTTCCTGGACTCCACTGGTTGGTTTCAAAGGCGAATCCCGCCAAACGGGACCAACTAGGGTTTTCGTGACCAGTGCAACCCAAATTTTCATTCCCACTCCCTTCAACCCTCCAACAATCCTTTTCTAATCCTACAGGTGACGAACACTACAATGGGCCGAATGGCCTCTGGGTGAACTCAACATTCTGTTGAGCAATCCGATGAACCTAACCTAACCTATGTCCACCGAAACGTATCACTTATTTAAGTACTTTACCTCTGGCATCCGTTGGAAAGGGGTGTGTGGGGGATTATACATTCCCTGGCAGAAGTTCATACCCAAAATGCAATCCCACTAGCAGCAACGATCCACAATCCAGTTTGAAACTCACAACCAGCAGCAACAGCGGAAACGGTCATGCGATTAACGGGCGCAACACAGCAACAACGAAATAGCCCAGCAACGACGAATGGCGAACCGCAATTCCACGTAGTCCAATCCAGATGGGTCCACCCGGGGGCGCAAAAAACTTTTTGTGCAACTTCTGCACAGCTTCCCAAAGTGTCGGTTGCAGACCAGATCGGACAGACAGACAATCCAGGCTTGCGGCTCTCTCGTCGGTTAAAATGCGATTGAATTTATTTAACAGCCTTGAGAGCCTTCAGGCGAGCGCTGTTTCCAAATTAACAGCGCTGTTAGTTGCTTTACATTTCATATGTTTAATGCTTCATGCTAAGTCTTTGACAATAATAAATCGAACTTATTCTAATTTGACCAAGCAAACTCGACATTCGATACCACAATATTCGAGAGAAATGTGATAATAAGGAGATCAGGATCGAATACGTCCCTACAACGGATAATGCTGCTGATGTCTTTACCAAGGCCTTATCGAAGGATAGACATATACATTTTTGTAAATTAATGAATCTGAAATATTAAGTTTATACATCCTAGCTTAGTCGGAGTTTCTTGAAACAATTTGATGTTAATTTTAAGAGCAACTGGATTGTTATAAACAGCTGACTGAATCGGTTCTTGTGATGTACACATTGTCATTAGTTTGTAAGCTGTACTTACTTCACAGCATTAAATACCTTCAACACAACAAGACATTGTTCTCTGTTTATCAACGATTATATTGATTCCCGACCACGCGGTCAGTTCTACAGATCTTTATTTTTCTAACAAAGGTTTAGCTTTAAATCCATTATTCCATAATTGTTGAACAGAGCGAGAGCGCATATGATAATATTTTCCAGCACTATTGTTAAGGAGTTGTCGAGCAGTGAAAACTCAAAGAGATTGTTATAATATAATACTTAAAATTACCAATTGTCTTTACACATGCTTGACAATATTAAAATATTATCATAGTATTTAAACAATAAACAATTTCCACATCAACAGTCGCAGTCTAGTGTTGCCAGACTATCGCAAGCGACCTACTCTCGATGCAAACAAAATCGATTTCAAGCAATATATTTAAACATGTGTATAACTAATTATAAGCAATCCCATTATAATCAAAATACTTTTCTTTGAAGACCTGCACAGGGTATCCTACTGTCATGCGTGCTCAACTGATAGGCTTGTTATAACCTGTGCCCATTAAAAATGATTAAAAAAGGTTATAATGAATTTGTGTAAATGTATGTAACAGGCAGAAGGAGGCATCTCCGACAATATAAAGTATATATATTCTGAATCAGTATCAATAGCCGCGTCGATTGACACATGTCCGTCTGTCCGACGGACCGTCCATCTGAATGAGCGCGTCGATCTTAGCAACTATAAGAGCTAGAGGCTTCAAGTTTGGAATGTAGGTTCCTAAATACCATACGCAGATCAAATTTATTTTCAATTTTCAATATCAAGTCCCGTTTATTTTAAAATTAGAAAAAACACCATAACATAAGCAATGTTAAAGCTATAGACCTCAGATTTGGCACACATGATAAAAAGCTTGGGCTTAATGTGTCCTGAAAATTCATTGCGATGCCACGCCCCCATCGCTCATAACATAAAAAAGCTGATCACAAGAGCTCCCAATGTGTGCTTCAAATTTCAGTACGATCTGATGGTAAGCTCAGAAGTTATTCAAGAAACAATTTCATGCAGCGCAGCAGTCTCTGCGCCGCAGCGACTATATAACGAAAGAAAAGACGCGTTGTGGCGCTGTGGCGCTTAATATAAACAATCATTAGCTGCAGTCCAGTGTTGTCAGACTATCGCAAGCTACCTACTCTCGATGCAAGCAAAATCGACTTCAAGCGATATATTTAAATCGCATTATAATGAATATACTTTTCCTTGAAGACCTGCACAGGGCTTCCTACTGTCGCGCCCGCTCGACTGATCGGCCTGTTTAAATTGGAAATTGCTTTCTAATAAACTTAAGTTTATAGGTAAAAAAGTACATGTAAGCTTGCTCAGTCAGCCACTTTTAAAAAAGAGTGCATTAAATTAAAGTACGGGTATTTCCAAAACAGCACTGAAACAACTATTAATATACATTTTTGCCATCATCCAAATCATTTATATTCAAAAGAATAAGTTTAATGACTTAAAATCCCTTTGTGAAAAAAAGTATTCCACGCCAATTTCATTAGGAATATTTTAGCCTTAAGAAAGCGACGAAGAGGATTAAAACAAAACTACTTTAATTTCTTCAGTCCGTGAACTCACATATTTAACTAATTTTAAGCCACTTTATGAAAAATTTATTAAAATAAATTTAAAAAATACATATTTAAAATGAAACAATAAATTGTATCAAAACAAACGTAAAGGACATATTTATACCTTGTGCCCATAACATGCATAAGGAGGCATTTTCGACCCAATAAAGTGTATATATTCTTGATCAGTATCAATAGCCGCGTCGATTTACACCTGTCTGTCTGTCTGTCCGTCTGTCCGTCTGTCCGTCCGTCTGTCCGTCTGTCTGAACGCGTGGATCTCAGCAACTATAAGAGCTACAGACTTCAAATTTGGAATGTAGGTTCCTGAATACTATACGCAGATCAGTTATTTTCAATTTTCGATATCAAGTCCCGTTGGTTTTAAAATTAGAAAAATCACCATAACATAAGCAATGTCTAAGCTAAAGACTTGAGATTTGGCACACATGATAAAAAACTTGGGTTTAATGTGTCCTTTAAATTTCATCGCGATGCCCCGCCCCCTTCGCCCATAACTCGGAAAAGCTGATAACAAGAGCTGTTTTATAGCTAGAGACTTGAGAATTGGCACACATAATAAGTATCCTACTCCTAATGTGTGCAACAACTCAGAAGTTATTCAGAATCAAATTTATGCAGCGCAGCAGATGCGTTGCAGTGCAGTGGCAGCGCAGTCGCTGCGCCGCGCCCAGGATATAATGAACGAAAAGACGCGTTTGTTCATGTATGTTTGATATGCCTTTCATCTGCTGTGGCGCTAAACATATGTAAGTGAATTATAATGAAAATACTTTTCTTTGAAGACCTGCACAGGGTATCCTACTGTCGCGCCCGCTCGACTGATCGGCTTGTTTTAAGTTGAGATAATCAATTTTTGATATTATTATTGATTTAATTAATGATATTAGAGTGTGTGTATGGCAGTTAAATTTGTAATTAGATAAGCATTTAATAATATTTAGTTTTTTAGTTAGAGAAACAATCAGTTCCTCAATATGTTCAGTCCATTTGTATTTGGAATCAAATATTAGTCCTATTTTTTTCATAGACGGAACAATGGGTATGTCAAAATTGTTTGTAGAAATTTTGCATTGGCAGGACAGCTTTTTGCAAACATGTAGATGTTTGCATTTATTTAGTCATAAGGATGATCCCGTAGAGGAACACCATTCAGAAATATTTTGGAAAGTGCTGTCTAAATTTGCTGTGTGTTGTCTTTGGTTTTGGTTAAATTTAACTATTATGTGGAAGTCGTCAGCATAGCCTACAAGTGATAAGTTTCTTTGTATTTTAATTAAGTTGGAAAGTTTATTATATACTGTAAGGAAAATAATAACTGAAATGGGAGAACCCTGAGGAATCCCATTATCTAATGGGTAAGAGTCTGATATACTGTTTGAGAATTGGCATTTGATTTTCCTATTTTTCATGAAATTAATGACATAATTAGGCTGGCAAAAATCCTCTAACTGAACCCTCCACGAGGGTGCCGGCTGGGCAATGGACTCTGCACTATCCCGATCGATCGGGTTATGCATAGTCACTTGCTCGACCGAGGTATTGTGGAGTCTAGCTGAGGCGGCTGTCAGGAACTCTCAGTCGGTTAGGAAACTAATCGATTGAGTGTACTGAACGCTACCATGGTTCAGAGGTTCCTGGCGGATAGGCCTAAAACGCTATGGGGTGGTTCCCAAGAATAAAATTAACCAACCCCCCCCCTGGATGGAAGATAAGGACGCAACTCGGGCTGGGATGTCAGCCCAAACGTCGGTGGAAGTCGTGACTGCTACCACCGGCGGGCACGGTGAGGAGCAATCCTCTGTGCGTGTCGCCAGCGGTCACTCTGCAGCGGGCGAAAGTCTGCTTCGACGGCAGGAAGGCGTCGATCTGGAGCCAGTGGCCACCAAATCGGAATTCCTGTTCACAGGCCCGACCATAACGGACCACGAGCTAGCGCTTGCGCTAGCTCGTATGCCGTTGGAGGACGAGCCACAGAACAGGAGGCACGATGAGGTGACTAAAGCTGACACGGTCGCGCCGGAAAGCAACGTCGAAATGGAGGACCTCCGACGCAAACAGCGCTCAGGGTACAAGGCCTCACTCAAGTTCCTTAGGGGACTTGAAGGCCGCAATCCGGAGTCGCTGAACGCGAAGGAGAGGAAGCTGAAGAAAAAGCACGAGTACAACGTGAGACGGTACGAAAAGCTTACCGAGTCTGGTAACACTCAAAACCTCTCGCACAGTACAGTAGTGCAGTCAGCGGAACCGGTGAAGAAGACTTCTCAGCAGGTGACTGAGGCTGTTTCGAACTCGAAGCCAGCAGCATCGCCTACAGGGAAGTCCAACTCCCGGAAAGACCCCTCCAAAGCTGCGCCGACCACACCCCCCAAAAAGGGGAGAACGGAAGGCAAAAATAGCAGCAAAACCTCTGTCACTAAGCGGCAGAGGTCGGACGACTCGGCAAAAGCTTCAGAGAGCAAGCGGATGTGTCCAGAAGGAATTCTGGCCAGCTTAAGCTCGAAGCCAGAGCTTCAGGTGGCCATTATCGACAGAAGCGACCCGGAAGGGAAACTCACTGCTGGTAATTGGCTCAACTTAGAGAAGTCCATTAACCAGGCCCTACATGATGCCATGTTCCGACCAGAGAATCCGTTCCTGGCCGAGTTCGATGGCATCAAGTGGTATAAGGGCGCTAAGGCAGTGGCTTGTGCCAACGAGGAATCCTTGCGGTTTCTCAAAGACACAATCCAAAGCTTTGGTGAACTTTGGCCTGGTGCGAAGATTGACGTCGTTCCCACGGATCTCGTCCCTGAGCGAACGATCATTAAGGTTTGGATCCCACCTCCGATAATGGAGGATCGAACCATCCTTAACATGATCAAGCGCCAGAACGAGGACTGCGTCACCGGGGACTGGACGATCAAGAGAGGACTGGCCCGCGACAAGGGAAACGGCAAGGATCTCTGGATCAGCATTGGTGCAGAGTCCAGGAGCCAAATCCTGAAGAAGCAAGGTCAGTTGAAGCTGGGTCTAGTATGCATCAGAGCGTACATCCCTGGACCAGACGGAAAGGATGCTAGGTCAGCAGGAAAATCTTAGTGTGGTGCAGATCAATCTGCACCATTCTGGGGTTCCCTCGGTTGACCTACTACGGTTCATGGACAGGGAGAGGGTAGAAGTGGCTCTCATCCAGGAACCCTGGATCGTCAGTGGGGGGGTCAGTGGATTGGGTTCTCCCGGATACCATCTCCTTGTCCCAAGGACCGTGGGTAAGTCTAGAACCTGTATCGTGGTAAGAGCTGGACTTAATGTTCTTTTCTCCCCTTGTTACAGCAGCGAAGACCTGACGGTGGTACTATGCGAAAGGAGGAACGGGCGGAACCTATACCTGGCATCCGCATATTTACCATACGAGGAACAGGACTCGCCATCGGGAAACATCAGGGCCCTTGTTCAGCACGCGCAGAAGGAGGGCATTGATGTGATACTGGGCTGTGATGCCAACGCTCACCACACGGCGCGGGGAAGTACAGTCATCAACAAGAGAGGGGAGTCGTTGTTCGAATTCGTTCTGTTCACAAATCTTATTGTTTGTAACAGGGGCAACCGCCCCACGTTCCGCAATAAGAACCGTGCAGAGGTTATAGATTTAACCCTAGCGACTAACAACGACTCCCGACAATAGATAACTGGCACGTATCCACGGAGTGTTCTTTCTCTGATCACTATAGAATAGTGTTTGAGATTAAGTGGCCTCGTGCGGAAAAAAACGCCATTCAGAAACCCGAGGCGAACGGACTGGGGTAAGTTTGTCAAGTATGTCAGGGAGTCTCTACCGTCACACCCAGTAGGACATATGAGACACCCTGGCACTCTGGAGAAATCGACCCGGACCATAACCGAGGCGCTCTGTAAAGCCTTTCTTGTATCCTGCCCCATTAGCCGACCTCCAAAGTCCAATCGCAACGCGTGGTGGACACAGGAACTAGGTCAAGCCAGGAAGGAGACAAGGAGGCTATACAACAAGGCTAAGGCGAGAAATTGTCAGGATGATTGGGACACCTATCACCTGAGTTTCAAGACCTTTAAAAGACTCTGTAGGAAGGCCAAAAGAGACTCATGGGCTGCTTTCTGCGAGGATCTGAGCAGTACCACTGAAGCGTCCAGACTTCGAAGGCTACTGGCTAAGGACCCCGCTAAACCAGGTCTCCTATGCGACCTGGACGGCAATTTCGCGAGAAACAGTCATGAGTCTTTGGAACTTCTCATGAACACCCACTTCCCGGGTTGCTTGGAAGCGGATGACGGGGGCGGGATCACCGCCTCCACTATCAGTGAAGAGCCTGAGGAGGGGGTGTACGTGGAAAGTGGAGCCGTTATAGAGGAAATTATCAATGAAGAGAAGATAATTTGGGCTATCAAGTCATTTCAACCCTACAAATCTGCAGGACCGGATGGCGTTAGACCGGCTATGTTGCAAGCTGCGAGTCATGACCTCTTGCCATGGCTATTGAGAATCTTCAGAGGATGCCTCTCTATAGGATACATCCCACGTATCTGGAGAGAAGTGAGAGTGGCATTCATTCCCAAAGCAGGAAAGATAAACCACTGCTTAGCGAAGGACTATAGACCAATTAGTCTATCATCGTTTTTATTAAAAACGCTAGAACGACTTCTGGATCTAAGAACGAAGCTGACTCCAAGTGTATTTAGCAGCTCTCAACATGCCTATCTCAAAAGTAGATCCGTTGAGACAGCACTACATGAGGTAGTAAGTAATATTGAAAACACATTGCATAGAAAGGAGTTTGCGCTGATGGCATTCCTCGATATAGAAGGAGCCTTCAACAATGTCAGGATCGAGTCGATAACGGCAGCACTTGCCAAAATTGGCTCACACCCGATGATCAATCAGTGGCTCAGCAATATGCTCAGCTGCAGAGTGATCAACTCCCAACTTTGCACTTCAAAAATTAGAAAGTTGGCCACGAGGGGGACACCTCAAGGAGGAGTCATATCTCCTCTATTGTGGAATCTCGTTCTCAACGACCTTCTTCTAAAACTGAAAAATAGAGAATGCAGAGTAACGGCCTACGCTGATGACCTGACTTTACTGGTGACTGGCAAGTTCTTGCCAACAATCAGTGAACTGATGGAAAATTCACTCGGATTTACTCTAAGGTGGGCAGAGCAAAATGGTCTTGGGGCAAACCCACAAAAGACCGAGCTGGTTCTGTTTACAAGAAAGTACAAGATACCGAGCTTTAGACTTCCTACACTAGGAGGGATACAGCTTAGACTGGCAAAGGAGGCAAAGTACCTAGGAGTAATTCTCGACTCGAAACTCTCTTGGAAGAGAAACTCGGAGGAGAGGATGAAAAAGGCACTGCAAGCCTTCTTTGTGTGTAAGAAGACTTTTGGGAAAAGATGGGGGCTACGACCGAATATTATCCACTGGTTTTATACGGCTGTTGTCAGACCCATACTTACTTATGGGGCATTGGTATGGTGGGAAACGGCATGCACCAAATCTCACCTAAATAATCTCCAAAAAGTGCAAAGACTAGCTTGCTTGGGTGTAACGGGATGTATACGTTCCACTCCCCAAGCAGCACTAGACGTCATATTATACCTGGAACCAATAGACATCTTCCTGAAGTACGCGGCAGCCAGGAGTGCGGTCAGGCTTAGAGCTCTGAACCTTCTTAAGCCAAGTACGGTAGGTTATAGCGCCATTCTACGCTCAATAGAAGGCTACGCTGGGCCACACAAGGAGGACTATTGCGTTCCTGAAAACAAGTGGAAAGACAGGTTCAACACTGTGTTCCCATCACGGACCGATTGGCAGCAAGAAACCCCGCTATGTGGGAACGAGCTGTCAATCTACACGGACGGTTCGAAAACGGATGAAGGCACTGGAGCAGGCGTGTACTCCGCATACCCTGCTGCGAACCATTCATACCGTCTTCCGGACTGGTGCAGTGTTTTCCAGGCGGAGATCTACGCTGTCTGGCAGTCGACCAAACTGATATCCACCTTGGAGGAACCATCAAGGAACATATCTATTTACGTCGACAGTCAGGCAGCCCTTAAGGCTCTGTCCTCAAACACCACCAAGAGCAAACTCATTCGAAACACAGTCACAGCGCTGAACCGCTGCCACCATTCAATCAGACTTGTCTGGGTACCTGGGCACTCCGGTGTACTAGGAAACGAGAGGGCTGACGAATGTGCAAGGCAAGGATCAGCTCTACCGGCAGGTAGTGCGGTGACTGATGTACAAAGACCTCTTCAGCACGTTCTCTCCGAACTAGCAAGAACGGCGAGGACTGCGGCAGAGGAGCAGTGGAAAATGGCTCAGGGATGCAACATATCCAAAGCACTCTGGCCAGACCGCAACCCAAAGCGATCATCTGAACTCCTACACTTTAGCAAGAACAGGATAAGGGTGTTGATAGGAGTCTTGACGGGTCACTGTCCCATTGGCCGAATGGCATTAAGGTATGGTGTACCATCACAAGACTTCAGTCGTAGCTGCGGGAATGAAGAGGAAGAGGAGAGCATCCAACACCTTCTGTGTGACTGCCCTGCACTTCTTAGAAGGAGAATCCGTTTTCTCGGGGAACCCTTTTTCGAGGAACTGGGCAGTCTTGCAAAACTGCGACTGGAGGATCTGGTACTCTTCCTGGACTCCACTGGTTGATTCCAGATGCGAATCCCGCCAAACGGGACCAATTAGGGACTTTGATTACTTGTTAGTCCAATTTCTGTGAGCAGAAATCATGTCGTGTTCTGCCTCCTGGAGCAGACATAAATTTTTCAAGCAGAAGCTAAATCCCTTCAAGCAGAAGCCTGATGATCCACTCAACCCCAACACGGGTCCTACATCCTCCGATGGCACAAATCACTCAACCGGATCGCCACCCTGTCGATCGCCAGTCCTAATAGGACTTCCAGTCTTGGCCTGTGTGAGCGCTCCGCACGAGAGCCTGCCATCACCAGAGAGCGACACCACTATCTCTTCATCCCGCCCATCGCCATCCCTGCATACACCATCCCGCCCATCGCCATCCCCGCATCAAGTGCCTGTTTTCAACAAGATCCTGGAGTCTAGTTGTTCATAATTCATTTTCATTATCATCTTAATCATCACCATGTTACTACACGTGCGCGCCGCGCCTAGCATATTCTTCTACATCACACTAGCGCAAGTTGGCAACCAACAGAATCCTAGTTTTCACATCAATAAATCAGTTTTACTTTTCAAAAAAAAAAAAAAAAACTCTTCCTGGACTCCACTGGTTGGTTCCAAAGGCGAATCCAGCCAAACGGGACCAACTAGGGTTTCCGGAAACAGGATTACCCAAACTCCATTTCCCACTCCATTCAACTCTCCAACAATCCTTTACTACTCCTACAGGTAACGGGCATCACAATGGGCCGAATGGCCGCCGGGTGATCTCAACATTCTGTTGAGCGGTCCAAAAAACCTAATGACATAATTTAAAATTTTAGGTCCTATACTCCATTCTTGTAGTTGGGTTATAAAAGCATGGATACCAATTTTGTCAAAGGCTTTATTAAAACCTAGAGAAATAATTGAAATGTGTTGTTTGTGTAAAAGGGACTCTGTTCTGAGATGATCTATGTGAGCTAGATTATCTAGAACAAATTTCCCTTTCTTAAAGCCAACTTGGTAAATGTGCAGAAGTTTGTCGGTTGTAACAAACCACCATAGCCTTTTGGCTATAATTTTGTCTAATAATTTGGCAAGGCATGGGTTTAAACTAATTGGTCTGTATGAATTAATTGAAGTTTTATTTGACTCGGGTTTGATTATTGGAATAACTAAACTAGTTTTATATTGTTGTGGTATATACTTTTGAAAAATATTATTAAAGTGTTTTAATATACGTGATTTAGTTGCTAAAAACGAATTATCATAGGATAAGAAATTCGGTCAAGGCCAGGAGTGTGGCCTTTTAAGCTGGAAATTGCTGAGTCGAATTCAGTTAATAAAATTATAGTTTCAATTTGCTGTGCTGAACGAGAAGGGCAAGCGACATAGGTGTACGTTAAGCTATATTTTTCATGAATGAAAGTTTGCGAGAAATTAGCGTCATTTGATTGCATAGACCAAAAGTTAGCAATTGTATTGGCTATTTATTTGTGGTTGGAAATCGGTAAAGATGAATCAGGGGACTTAATTATATGTATTTGTTTTCTTTTGTGAAGTCCGCAAAGTGTTCTGATATTGGACCAGATAATAGTTGTTGGGGTATGAGGTTGAATTTCAGCGGTAAATTCTGACAGAGACTCTTTTTTGGCCAGTTTGAGTTCCCTTTTAAATATAGCTGCAGTCTTACGGGAATGGATAATATTGGGATTGGTAATGATTTTTTTTAGTTTATTGGCAGCTCGTTTTTTTTCGATGTTGATGTTGTCTTGTAGTTTTTTACTCCACCATGGGACATTTTTACACTGTTTATTAGTTGACGTTTGAGAAATGGTGAAGTGTGCGCTTTGGAGAATTATTTTATTGAGGTTACCAGCTTCTTTGTTGATATTGTTGGATGGGGGATATTTTCATTTAAATAATCTGTTTTGGTTTTGAATTTTGTCCAATCAGCTATATTGATTTTAAAATGAGGTTTTGGCTTAGATGTCTGCTGTACATTTGAAGGACATAAACAAATAAGAATAGGGTAATGATCACTACCATGTAGATCATTTAAAATTTGCCACTGTATGAATGGGTATAGATCAGGTGAACAAAAGGAGACGTCAATGTGGGTGATAGTGTTATGGGTAGAGAAATGAGTAGGAGATTTGTCGTTTAAAACAATGAAGTTGGCTTCGTTTATAAATTTTGTTAGTATTTTGCCTCTGTGGTTATTTTTTGGCGAACCCCATAGAGTGATTCAGCTGTTAAAGTCACCTAAGATTAGTGAACTATAGTGTGAGTCTATAACGTTGAGTAGGTTAGATTCTGTAAATTTTTTATTCGGTGGTATGTATGCAGAGATAATGTTAATTTTTTTAATAGAATCTGCTTCAATTCCAGTAGAGTCAAAGTCGTTTGTTAGAGGGATAGGTTTGGAATGAATGGAATTGTGTATTAATATGGCTGTACCCCCATAAGTGGGGAATAGTTGTTAGAGTATAAATTGTAATTGACTGGGATTAGTAATTTGTTTGTAGAGTGAATGTGAGTTTCCTGTAAGGCAATAATTTTAGGGTGACATTTTTTGATAATAATTTGAAGTTCACTGAAATTATTTAAATAACCACGAATATTCCATTGAATTATTTTTAAAGACATTTTGGTTATTTTAAAAGTAATATAATTATTATATGTAATGTGATATTTTTACAGTGATTTTATGTGTGTATGTGATAAAGTGTCCTTGGCTGACTGACTAGGAAGCCATACTGTCACAATATTTGTGAGTGATGAGCTTCCCAGTCAGCCAGTCGGGGACACAGGGAAGGTGTGGATGACTATAGGCACTCATGTTGTCGGTACTGTCTATAGAATTGTCGTCAGACAATTTATTTATTGTTTTTTCGAATTTGTTTTGAGATTTTAATGTTTTTAGTGTTCTTTTGGAGGTATTCCTAGGTAGGACTTGGACTTTTGGTTTTTTTGTAATTGGTATCTTGTTTGTGTTGGATGTGTTGGGTATTAAGGTGACAAGATCAATCAAGTCGCTATAATCAACGGGTGCAGCTGATCGTTTACTTTTAGAAACTGAAGGTGTTTCGCTTTGCTGTGTTTTAACTTTATCAGCGTATGTTGGGCAGTCAGTTGAATGGTTTTTATTATATATCTCGTATGCTGTCTTATTGTCTACTTGTAGGTTAGTTTTAATCGCTATAATTTTTTGTTGTTTAATGTGAATTGGACAGTTGAGTTGTGGGTGTTATTAGTTAGCTTACTTAGATTACAATTGGTACATCTGCTCTCGTTTTTACAGGTTTCTTTTTATCTTCGTTTACATGGTGTTTGTCCCCGCAATTTGCGTTTTATCATTTTTGCAAATCTTGAAGGTATGTCGAAAACGATGACAGTTGTTGCATCGAAGGGGGGTTGGGATGTATGGGCGAATAGAGGCTCTCTCGTACCCAATCATGATGTGGTCCGGGAGAATGGTTGGTGAAAAATTTAGGATGTGTAATCCACTTACCGCTTGAGATCCGTCAATATTGCGCATTATTTTTTTAACACACGAGACGTTTTGTGCTTGGAGTTCAGATTGTATAATATCTTCATATATACCTCGTAGGCTGTTTGAATATATGACTCCCTTACGAGTATTCAGAGTGCGATGCTCGGAGACTGTGAGTGGAATGTCGTTGGTAAAGTTGGTCATCTTGAGTTGTTTACCACCTTGTTGAGTGTTTTTAGTTTTAACTAAAAGGTCACCACTTCTAAGTGTGCGGCAGAAGAAGACTTCACCTCCACAAGTGTAATCAATAATTGTTAGACCCTATACTTTAAAAAAGTAAAAAGGGTCTATTAAGTTTGACAAAAAAAAAATGTGCATAACAGGTCGAAGGAAGTCCGGCAGACCCCATAAAGTATATATATTCTTGATCAGCATCACCAGCCGAGTCGGTATAGCCATTTCCGTCTATCCGTCTGTCTGTATGAACACCTCGATCTCAGAGACTATAAGAGCTAGAGTCACCAAATTTGGTATGGTGGTTCGTCTATGGCATAAGCAGATCAAGTTTATCTTAAAATTTTGACACGCCCCCTTCCGCCTCCGTAAATCGAGAACAAAATTTTTGAAAGTCCATTTAACGAAAAACATTTAAGCTAGAGTCCTGAATTTTAGCACGCAGGACGGGTATCAGGGTCCTAACGTATTCTGAAAATTTCATCGCGATCGGATAGTAATCTCGGAAGATATTCAAAAAAACTTAAAATCCCATATAATGGTCAATTTTAAAACTTTGTCGTTTAAAACAATGAAGTTGGCTTCGTTTATAAATTTTGTTAGTATTTTGCCTCTGTGGTTATTTTTTGGCGAACCCCATAGAGTGATTCAGCTGTTAAAGTCACCTAAGATTAGTGAACTATAGTGTGAGTCTATAACGTTGAGTAGGTTAGATTCTGTAAATTTTTTATTCGGTGGTATGTATGCAGAGATAATGTTAATTTTTTTAATAGAATCTGCTTCAATTCCAGTAGAGTCAAAGTCGTTTGTTAGAGGGATAGGTTTGGAATGAATGGAATTGTGTATTAATATGGCTGTACCCCCATAAGTGGGGAATAGTTGTTAGAGTATAAATTGTAATTGACTGGGATTAGTAATTTGTTTGTAGAGTGAATGTGAGTTTCCTGTAAAGCAATAATTTTAGGGTGACATTTTTTGATAATAATTTGAAGTTCACTGAAATTATTTAAATAACCACGAATATTCCATTGAATTATTTTTAAAGACATTTTGGTTATTTTAAAAGTAATATAATTATTATATGTAATGTGTGTATGTGATAAAGTGTCCTTGGCTGACTGACTAGGAAGCCATACTGTCACAATATTTGTGAGTGATGAGCTTCCCAGTCAGCCAGTCGGGGACACAGGGAAGGTGTGGATGACTATAGGCACTCATGTTGTCGGTACTGTCTATAGAATTGTCGTCAGACAATTTATTTATTGTTTTTTCGAATTTGTTTTGAGATTTTAATGTTTTTAGTGTTCTTTTGGAGGTATTCCTAGGTAGGACTTGGACTTTTGGTTTTTTTGTAATTGGTATCTTGTTTGTGTTGGATGTGTTGGGTATTAAGGTGACAAGATCATTCAAGTCGCTATATTCAACGGGTGCAGCTGATCGTTTACTTTTAGAAACTGAAGGTGTTTCGCTTTGCTGTGTTTTAACTTTATCAGCGTATGTTGGGCAGTCAGTTGAATGGTTTTTATTATATATCTCGTATGCTGTCTTATTGTCTACTTGTAGGTTAGTTTTAATCGCTATAATTTCTTGTTGTTTAATGTGAATTGGACAGTTGAGTTGTGGGTGTTATTAGTTAGCTTACTTAGATTACAATTGGTACATCTGCTCTCGTTTTTACAGGTTTCTTTTTATCTTCGTTTACATGGTGTTTGTCCCCGCAATTTGCGTTTTATCATTTTTGCAAATCTTGAAGGTATGTCGAAAACGATGACAAAATCGACTTCAAGCAATATATTTAAATCCTATTATAATGAAAATACTTTTCTTTGAAGACCTGCACAGGGTATCCTACTGCCGCGCCCGCTCGACTGATCGGCTTGTTTTTTTTAATGCTTTGCTGTTATTTATTGAATCTTCTCCAGAAGGAAACCAACAATAAGTTTATCAAATCTTAAAATAATGCGTTAGATAACAGCCATATTGACTGAATCCGAGTTAAAGGGCCCTAATGGATTATTGCTGTACTGGTAGGTCGTTGCGTTGGAGGCTTGTTCGGTTGCACACCAGAGATAAGCACCTTGCAAGATGATTTGGGTGCAAAGATAGTTTGAGGTGGTAGTTCGCTTTTTGTTGAACTATCTCATCTTTTACGGGTAGAATGTTTAGATCTCTGTGAATGTTTTCGTTCCGAACATACCATGGCGCCCCAGTGATGGTTCTCAAGATTTTGGATTGTTGTATGATGTCAATGTTGCTGCTACTCGCATTTCCCCAAAGCTGCGAGCCGTAGGTCCAGATTGGTTTTAGAGTGGAATTGTAGAGTAGAACCTTGTAGTCCAAGCATAGAGGCGATCGAGAATTTATAATCCAATGGAAGCTGTTAGCTTTTAGTTTTAGGTGCATTTTTTTCGCTTCGATGTGTCACCGTTAGGTAAGTCGCCTATCAAGGTGTATGACAAGATACGTCACTTCATCAGATTGGAGTAGCTGCGTATTGTATAATGTTAGTGAATGGCAGGTCTTCCTATTAAGAGTAAACGTAACGTGTTTAGACTTTTGCTCGTTTATTTTAATACGCCAGTCTGATAGCCACTTCTCCACCACCACCAGGTGGTCAGCTAGTTGTGCTGTAGCTTATATTGGAAATCTAGAGCGACTCAAAATAGCGGTACCGTCAGCAAACGTAAATGTTGTCCGTCGCTCGTTTATGGATATATCCGCCGTGAATAGAACATATAGGGTTGGCCCCAGTACGCTGCCTTGAGGAACTCCAGCTTCTATACTGTGATCGTCGGATGTAATAGCGGTGCAGCTCACTGCGAAGACTCTGTTGTAGAGGTACGACTCAAATAGCTTGTGAATATGTTCAGGCAGTGTTATTTTGATTTTATACATGAGACCTTCGAGTCAGACTCGGTCGAATACTTGAGAGACGTCGAGGAATAACGCACTGCAGAATTCCTGGTTTTCGAATGCAGTACGTATTGCTGATGTTATTCGGTTGACTTGCTCGATAGTTCCATGGTTCTCCCGGAAGCCAAATTGATGTGCTGGAATTACATTGTGTGCTCTCAGGTATGGAATTATGCGTGCAAGGAGACATTTATCCAGCAGTTTTGACAAGCACGAGAGTAAGATTATTGGTCTGTACTATGATGGTATTGTGTTGTCTTTTTCTGGTTTCGGTATCATTATAATGGTAGATTTTTTTTATTGTTTTGTAAAGTATCCAAGTCTTGATAATGTGTTAAAGAGCTTACAAACTAGGCAAATAGCGCAGTTTAGAAGTTCAATTATCATTTTTGGAGTTATTAGATCACAACCTGGACATTTTTTGCGTTTCAGTTGTTCTCTAATGACTTTCGCCAGTTCAAATGAATTAGTTGAGAGGTTTTTCCGGAACACATTTTGTAGATGAGAAGCAAATGTGTTGGCTCTGTCTTTGTCGCTGCGGGCCCAGCTGCCTGAAAAGTTTCTTATAGGAATGACAGGTTCGGTCGGTGCGCTAAGATTTGGATGAGCTCTACATGGTGAATTCTTTGTGCTGGTTGGCGATAGTTGCTCTATGTACCGATGTTGAGCGTCTTCTTCTTCTTGATTTAGAGCCTTGGTGAGTCTGCGAGTGGCTTCTTTGAGGCGTTGTTTTGAAGATGGCGATCTGTAGGTCTGCCAATTCCATCGCAATCATCGTTTTTGCAGAACAAGTTCTTTAATTTGCCAATTGGTTTTGTATTGGCTTGACTGCGCAGATCTCCCTTGCGGTGTTGAAGTTTTGGCTGCTGCTACAAGAACAGATTCTAGAGCATCAACAGATCAGTCGATGTCCTCTTCGATGTTGAGCTGTGGGGTTAGCTGAATATGGGAACTAACATATTTCATATATTTAAGCCAGTTGGTTCTGGGCCAGCCTATGAGGATGCTCTAAGATATGCGGGTGTTGGAGAAGATTTAGTAGCACCGGAGAGTGATCGTATGATAGGGCCGAAAGTGATTCGGCACTTATGAGATTGCGAAGAATGTTCTTTGTGATCAATTAGATCTGGTAGCTTTCTGGGGTCTGCTGGCCAATATGGAGGCCTACCTGGGGAAAGGTAGTCTAGTTTGTTGTTTGGTTTGATGATTGCGTTCTATAACTGCATTACTTTAGAAGTCACAAGGCGGGATCCCTCAGTGCGTGTGCTTGGCATTGTAGTCTCCGGCTGCTCCCCTAGAGTATTGTAGAAGTCCATGAATTGACCATCAGAGATTGTAAAGCGAGGTGGGCAGTAAACAGCGACAATGGATTTTTGGATGTAGGTTGCAAATGATTTGTGGCAAACCTGTTATGAAAATGGTGTTTGATGTGGTTTCTGATTACGATGCCAGTTCCACGAAGAAGATCTGCCTGCTTTAGCGAAGAAGACGTCAGGTGTAGTTTGGAATGGTATAAATACATTTGGTGTGTTCTGGGAGCGTGTCGTTGTCGCTCGTCGGATTCGGCTTTTCAACTCTTTGTAAACTGGCCTCTGTAGTTTGCTGTGTGATTTCCTCCGCAGTTACCACATATTTTTGCACTGGGTTTTTTTTTATGTTAGCAGGGCAAGGGTCAGAGCCATGAGAGTCTCCGCAAGCTACACAGACTGGCCGAAGAGTGCAGTAGGATCTAGTGTGCCCGTATTCTTGGAAATTTGTACATTGCACTGGGCCATTGCGCTTGTGTGGCTCTTCAACAGTGATCCTGCGATGCAACAGAAACTGCAGCTTGTAGATTGGATGGACTTCGTTTTTCTTTAATATTCTATTATCTGGCACAAGCTCGACCTTGAAGAATGGTTGCGGCTTCTTATTTTTGTTGATAATATTTGTCATCTTCTTGGCGAATAAAACATTTTTATGTAGAGCATGGTTCCTTAAGTACCACTTGCAAACCCTTGCTGCTTTTCAGTTGGTATGTGTAATAGTTCTTTTTAGTGTCATTTAGGTAGTTGGACACTATTCGGAAATGCTCTTCAGTTTTTGTTTGGAGCTTGGTTTCACGAATATTCCGTTTAGTGAGGGAAGTAACATGAAAGTTGTTATTTCCGACCAGCTCAAAAATTTTTCTTATCTTATTTTTTTTTAACAAGTGCGTTGGAAATCTTCTACCGAATGTTTATAGGTGGGGGCTTTTGTTTTTTTGGGGCCTGTTGTTCAGCTTCGGGTTGACCAGTCTCAGCATCACCCAGAATTTCGTATCTATTAGAGTTTAGAGTCTCATAGCTTCGCTGACATTATTGCCACTGTTGATTTTTGGTTTATTTCCATCCACTGCCTTTTGAGGGCATAGTTTGCGCTTGATTTAATGTAGCGATCCATACCAGCTGAACAGCTGGTCCCGTTTTTTTTTTTCTATTTGATTCCATTGTTTGCAAGTTTTTGTTATTACCGGTATTGGCACTTGAGCTTGCATTTGTTGATTTTGTTGTATTTTGCGCTTGCGCTGCAGAAGTTGAAATTTGTAAATATGAAAAAATCATGTTTATATTACCTAACCAGTCGGAAAGGCTACAGTCGAAGTCGACTATGAGAGACCCTTTACTTATTCTTCAAAATGGAAATAAGAGTAACACTAATAGTTCCCATAGCGCGTTGTAACGTCAACATGCTTTACTTCTTCCTTTGACCCGACTCTAAATGATATTAAGTCTTGAATAACTTCCGAGCTTATCATCCGATCGCGATGAAATTTTCAGGA
The DNA here is from genome assembly GCA_958299025.2 of Drosophila histrio. Classification (NCBI taxonomy): domain Eukaryota; kingdom Metazoa; phylum Arthropoda; class Insecta; order Diptera; family Drosophilidae; genus Drosophila; species Drosophila histrio. The sequence continues at coordinate 675,974 of OY282582.1, forward strand.
TAAATTAGGACTCTGATGCTTGACCATTATATGGGATTTTAAGTTTTTTTTTAATATCTTCCGAGATTACTATCCGATCGCGATGGAATTTTCAGGATACGTTAGGACCCTGATACCCGTCCTGTGTGCCAAAATTCAGGACTCTAGATTTAATATTTTTCGTTTTATGTGCTTTCAAAAATTTTGTTCTCGATTTACGGAGGCGGAAGGGGGCGTGTCAAAATTTTAAGATAAACTTGATCTGCTTATGCCATAGACGAACCACCATACCAAATTTGGTGACTCTAGCTCTTATAGTCTCTGAGATCTAGGTGTTCATACAGACAGACGGACGGACGGACAGACGGACATGGCTATATCGACTCGGCTGGTGATGCTGATCAAGAATATATATACTTTATGGGGTCTGCCGGACTTCCTTCGACCTGTTACGCACATTTTTTTTTTTGACAAACTTAATAGACCCGTTTTACTTTTTTAAAGTAAAGGGTCTAAAAAAATGGTTTTTAATGTTTAACTTTTTAATGTGTAATTTTAAGAGTTTTAAATGTTTTCAAATTATTACCCATCATTGCAAATAAATATTGTTCGATTTTATTTTTTCAAATTTCTTCCAAATAATTATTACAAACCATCGTGACTTTACTTGCCGCATAGTTGAATTTATTGGATCGAAAGATGCTGCCATCTTGTTAAAACAGTCCTAATTTTGCCTCATCCTTGATCCTTAGAACGTATTGGAGCATCTATATGTTTTATAAAATTTGTTTAAGCACTCATGCGTTTCCTTAAAAAGTTCTCCAATTGGCTCATAATGGTTTTCAATTATATATTTGCCATGCGCCAATATTTTATGGACTGTTCGTGTCAATTGCGTCTGTGGATACATTTCCGCCAAAAGTGATTTACATATTCTTCATATTTCTTAGAAGTGACCTTTTCCTTGCAGTTTAAAACATTCAAGATCATTCCCAGACTTGATTTTTAATTCCAGTGATTCGAGTTACTGTTTCAAGATTTTCAAAAAATCTCCAGGAATTAGTCCTTTTTGCAATATATGCATAACTTTTTAGCAACCAGAAGCACTATTGATTTATAAACGCTCGACTTTATGTATGTACCTGCCAATTTTCGGAAATGTGCACGTGCGCATACGCAATTTGTAATTGAAGTGCAAATTTAAATGATTACTTTTTTGGGTATTCTGTATCTGTACCTTAATATTGGGAACAGGCCATTTTCAAACTGATCACTCAAAACATAAAATTACAATATCGAAATAATATATATATATATATATTCATATCCATTGTAAATTGTATATATATCTATATATATATACATATGTCGTGGATTGTGGTATAACCGAATTAAATAAAAAAGAATCATATTAACTTTGTGTTATACCGAGAGAGAGGACATTCCGTTATACCAGTGGCCCAGAGCGAAAGAAGCAGCGATCGTCGTGGCAAGGAAAGTGTCACTCTTGCGGCAAACCTGGACATAAGATGGCAGAGTGCCGAAGCAGAAAATCCACAGATACAAGTGACTCAAAAAGTAACACAACTAGCAGCAACTCTAAACCGAAGAGGGACATGTCAACAGTGACCTGCTACAAGTGTGGCCAGCCAGGCCATATTGCATCCACATGTACGTTGGCTGCAAGATCGTTAAGCAAGGGTAACACGTATGAGAAGCGAGTGAATGTGTGCACCATCGTCGATCCAAAGGGGATCTTTTACCAACAGGGTGAGCCCGTTCCATAATTTTTTGGTTCAGGAGCAGAGTGCTCTCTATTAAAAGAAAAATTAGTTGATAAGCTCATGGACAAAAGGATCCATAATACTGTACTCCTAAGTGGCATAGGTGAAGGCTCTGTAACATGCACAATGCAAATTCTTGCTACTGTAAAGATAAATTAATATTCCGTAGAAATTCTATTTCATCTATTTATGGACAAGTATTTAAAGTATGAGGTACTGATTGGCCGTGAAATTCAAGGTCAAGGCTTTGGCGTGACGATGGATGCCAACAAATTCGTTCTATACAAAATAAACACTGTCAATACACTGTCTAACAATGCTGATTTCATGGATACCATAAATGAAGATATGAATCTGAGTCAGTCCGATAAAACCAAATTAGTAGAAATTCTAAAGGCACATGCGTCAACTTTCATAAAGTGTATTCCGAACCGTCCAGTTACCACGGGTGAGCTAGAAATCCGTCTGATTGATGCCAATAAAACAATTGTGCGGGGCGCCCGTATAGACTGAGTGTAGAAGAAAAGTTGGTAGTAAGGGGCAAAATATAGGAACCCTTCGCTAGTCCAATGTTGCTAGTCAAGAAAAATGACGGTAGTGATCGTTTGTGCATCGATTATCGAGAACTGAATGCAAATACTGTGTCTGATAAGTATCCATTGCCTCTTATATCAGACCAAATAGATAGACTGCGCGGCAGCAAGTATTTTACAAGTCTTGATATGGCGAGTGGGTTTTATCAGAAACCAATACATCCCGAGTCGATAGAACAGACAGCATTTGTCACAACAGAAGGACAATTCGAATTTATAGCTATGCCCTTTGGCTTAAAGAACGCATTATCAGTGTTCCAGCGAGCCCTGGGCGAAGTGGCGTATTCGCTTGCAATTGTCTATATTGACGATGTTTTGATAGTGGCTACCACAAAGGAGGAAGCTTTTGTTAGACTTAAAGGGGTATTGCAAAGGTTGTCTAGTGCTGGATATTCGTACAATATAAATAAGTGTTCCTTTTTACAGACAAGCGTTGAATATTTGGGGTTTAAGATAGAAAATGGTGAGATAAGACCAAACCAGCGAAAAATCCAGGCGTTGGCCGCACTGCCGCCCCCACAAACAGTCACGCAGTTGAGGCAATTTATTGGCTTATCATCCTATTTTCGACAGTTCGTCCCTCGATTTTCTGAATCAATGAAACCATTGTATTTACTTACGTCAAAAAATAGCAAGTTTGAGTGGCGTGATGAGCACGAACGGGTGCGCCAAGAAATTATATCTGCGTTAGTTCTCACATCTTCCGGTTGAGCTCCACACCGACGCTAGTGCAGATGGCTATGGTGCCATACTGATGCACAAAGTAAGTGGTAAAAGGAGAGTCATAGAGTACTATAGCAAGTGCACATCGGGAGCAGAAGCTAGATATCACTCATATGAGCTGGAAACGCTGGCTGTATATAATGCAGTGAAGCAATTTCACCACTACTTACATGGCCGCCCATTTGTTGTTTTTACAGACTGCAACTCGCTCAAAGCTAGTCGCCATAACAAAGATTTGACACCAAGGGTGCATCGCTGGTGGGCGTATCTACAGTCCTTTGAGTTTGAGGTAGAATATAGAAAGGGAAATAGCATGGCACATGTAGATTTACTCTCGCGAAATCCGTTACCAATTGTTAAGCCTACCAATATACCCAAGATAACTGAAGTGCGCATAGACTTGGCAGACATAACGGACAACTGGCTACTAGCAGAACAGCATCGAGATTCCGAAATTTCTGATTTGGTGACAAAGTTGCAAAGCAACGGACTAAAGCATGAAGACGCTAAAAAGTATGAATTGCGATCCGGCTTGTGTGTATAGAAAAATACAAAGAAATGGACGAAATCGATGCTTGCCAGTAACTCCGCGATCATTTAGATGGTCTGTGATTAATCACGTCCATGAGGCCATCATGCACTTGGGCTGGGAGAAAACGCTGGACAAGGTATGCACGCAGTACTGGTTTCCGAACATGTCCAAATACGTACGAAAATTTGTTGAAAACTGCATTACATGCAATCTATCAAAATCAACTTCGGGCAAGGCCCAAATAGAACTCCATCCCATACCAAAGGTTTGTATTCCATGGTATACATATATGTATATGTATCATGTATATCAGTGGAAAGTTGAGTGGTAAAAATGACGTTAAAGAGTATGTAATAGTGCAAATAGATGCCTTTACTAAATATGTTCATTTACATCACTCTCTTAGCCTTGATACGAATAGTTGCATTGAGGCGTTAAAATCTAGCATATGTACGTTTGGAGTACCAAGTCGCGTAATTGCCGATCAAGGCCGTAGTTTTGCCAGTAACGATTTTAAAAATTTTTGCTCAACACTAAAAATTGATTTACATCTAATAGCAACAAGCGCCAGCCGCACGAATGGTCAGATAGAGCGCGTTATGAGTACCATGAAAGCAATGTTGACAGCGGTAGAGACGAGTGAGCGATCTTGGCAAGAAGCTTTAAAAGAGGTACTATGAATTGCACGGCTAACAGAACAACAAAAATTAGTCCGTTAGAGCTATTAATTGGCAAAAAAGCTAGACCAATGGGTATTGTTGGCGCAGTTCAGCGCATTTTTGATTTTTCCTTATTCTTTTGTAGGTTTTTAAGTTAGTTGTTGTCAAAATTTGGAGTCTAGTGTAAGTTAGGTTTAGGGCAGAGTGAGAGCTCTTTGCTCTTTGCTCAGAGAGCGAGTTCGCCTCGCTCCGCCCCTTAGCTTATGGTAGGCTTAGAATATTAGTAAGAGTCAGTTGTCGTACCAATTATAAATCGATCGCACGAAATCGTCTGCATTTTTTCGACTTATTAAAACGCCACCACAAACTTTCTTTTTCATAAAAACTCTTATGATTTTTCATGGCTCCCCCGGGTGGACAATTTTAATAAAGTTTAAGTGATCTAAGTATTTATAAACAGTGCTCTACATAAATATCTCAGAAGTGCAATTAATTTTGTGTGGCACGCGTCGCGGTTGAATTTGAGTGTAACCCCCAACTAAAGTAATCGCGCCGGTGCTTAACTTATCAGCTGCTGCTCTTCATCTGCTATCATCGTTGGACAATGCCAAGGAAAGTAGCGTCGGAAGTTCAGAAACGGGAACAGCAGGTACTGTGCTAAAAATTGATTTGGCATTGGTTGTGCTAATAAAGCCGACGCTTTCACTTTGAAGTGAAGTAAATAATTATATTAGATCAACATTATATGTGCGATTTAGTGCTCTGAGCGACTGTTGAATTGTTAGCATTATCAATTGCTACTCAATTTCATTTCGCTCAGTCGTTGTCGTTCCCCTCCCTCCTTGCCGTACAAACGCTCACAATCACTGTGAATTCGGCGATTGCTTGTTACCAAGCGTTTGTATATAAGTGCAGTAAGCACATACACACACACACGTACATAGCAGTCCGCTATTTTCGCTTTGCTTTGTGCTTAGCGGCTGTGCATTGTTATTGTACGCACTTGCGTTGGCGCGCTTCGGTCAAGTGAGGTTAGCTCCCCTACACATTGCTGGTCAGGCATATTGCTTTTCTCAAGTCGTTTGCCAACTTGAGTTTATTTTGTGGAAAATTTAGTCGCAAACAATTTAATAATATTTTAATTTGATATTTGTTTAAAATAATTAAAATTAAATATTAATTGATAATAATTAATTAATTAATATTTATTGTTGTTAATTATAATTTGACAATTTGTTAATTAAATAAAAAATCGAATTTTTAAATTAAAATGGCAACTAAGGAAAGTTTTGACGATTCAAAAAAGAAACGTAATATGTGCGTTAAAAGCATCTTGCGCTTATATGACCAGCTAAATAAAGGTAAATTAAACCTAGAATCTTCAGAATTAGAGTGTAGATTAGAAACGCGTTAAAGTATCAGACTCAAGTAGAATCCTTTGATCCCGAAGATGAATATCGTAGTGAGCTAGAAGAGCTCTGCATAACGACGAAAGCTAAATTAAAGTCCGTTATTAAGAATTTAAGTCCTGCTACGCAGGCAGCTCTTCCCGTCGCAGATCCGCGCACACGTCTTCCGCATCTGCCGCTTCCCAAGTTTAGTGGGAAATACTCCGAGTTTAAGAATTTCATTAGCCTGTTCGAAACACTTGTTCATAACGATGGCACAATTCCGATTATCGAGAAGTTCAATCATTTGTTGTCATGTCTCTCTGGTGAAGCTCTAGGATTGGTGAGAGAGTTCCAAGTTACCGAGCACAATTATTCTAAAGCGTTGGAAAGCCTGAAGAAAGTTTATGACAATGACTCCCCTTGACTCCGCACAGGATCAACCATCCACCTCACATGCGATGCATGCGAAAGTGTCGGATAATGTTATCCTGGCTACAGCAGTCGTGAACGTTAAAACGAAAAGTGGCGAGTTCGTTTTGGCCAGGGCTCTGCTCAATTCTGAATCACAAATTAATTTTGTAACAGACGACCTAGCTCAATGATTGCAGCTGCGTAGAGAAGAGGCTAGTATCAGCTTACTTGGAATTGCTCAGTGCAATACACAAGTTTGAAAAAAGATACATACAATGGTGAAGTCGCGAGTCAATTGTAGCGAGTTCTCGTTAGATCTGTGGATCTTAAAAACCATTTCCGGCTACCAGCCTGACCACACAGTCAATTTAAGTGGTTGGAAAATCCCGGAGAACCTGCAATTGGCTGATCCATATTTCCACAAGCCACAGAAGATCGACATGCACATCGGAGCTGAGACGTTCTTTGAACTTCTTTCTGTCGGTCAAATTAAACAAGGTCCGAATAGTCCGATTCTGCAAAGAACTCTTCTTGGTTGGATTGTCTCTGGACGCTTTACGTCGACAAATCCCAAAAAGTCTCAGGTTGTCAATCTGAGCTGCCAAGAAGACTCTTGTAACTCAATAGACAACACTTTGCAGAAATTTTGGTCAATGGAAGAGTTGCCTTCAAATAAAAAGGTACGAACAGTTGAACAGCAGTTATGTAAGAGCCACTTTCTAGATAATTTGAAAATATTGCCGTCAGGTCGATTTGAAGTAAGACTGCCATTTGAATAGGATCCCAATCAGCTTGGAAACTCTTACGAAGTTGCTAAGCGGCGGTTTCTGTCGCTTGAAAGACGCTTATGTCGAGATCCCGAACTTAAGCGTGTCCTTGGAATTTATGAACGAATATGTTTCACTTGGACACATGTCTCAATTAGACGATCAGATTCCAAGTACTCCTCACTATTTCATTCCGCATCAGTGTGTTCTAAGACCACAGAGCACGTCGACGAAGTTACGTGTTGTGTTTGACGCATCTTGTCGAACTTCGTCGCAAATTGCGTTGAATGATCTTCTTATGGTTGGACCGACCATTCAATAAGAGCTATATTCGACTCTGCTGCGATTTAGATTGCATAAATATGCATTGACAGCTAACGTCAAGAAGATGTACAGGCAAGTCATGGTGCACGAAGCAGATCGAAATTTTCAGCTCGTAGTGTGGAGAAAGAACCCATCTGATTCTTTGAGGTCCTTCAGGTTGAACACCGTAACTTCCGGCACTGCACCTGCCCCATTTATGGCAATACGGTGTTTAACAAAGCTGAGTGAGATGTTCGAATCGTCACACCCAAAAGCTGCTGAAGTAATCAGGCACGACTTTTACGTCGACGATTTGTTAACTGGTGCTGCATGCGTAGAGAACCTTCAGACAATTAAGTCAGATGTGTCGCAAATCCTACTTGGCGCAGGCTTTGAACTGACCAAGTGGTTTTCCAATTTGCCAGAGTTCTCCGCCACAAATGCCGCCAAGCCGATAGCGATATCAAAGTCAGACACAACTAAGACACTGGGCGTGTTATGGTTGCCAAATGAAGCCGTTTTCAATTTAAGATAGACGATTCGTTCATGGGTCTTCAAGAAACAAAACGGAATATTCTCTCGGTGACGTCGCGGTTATTTGATCCACTAGGGCTGTTAAGCCCTCTAATCATTAAAGCAAAGATACTGTTTCAAGGGCTTTGGCTTCAAAAGCTAGACTGGGATGAATCCATTCCTCTAAGCTTGGACACATCGTGGCAGCAGCTAAAATCAACTTTGATTCAGTTGCAAATAATCAAGATACCACGATACGTGCATACTGAGCCAACTTCACCGATCGAGATACACGGTTTCGCCGACGCATCAATGAGAGCGTTTGGCGCGTGCGTAAACATACTATGACTGCGTATGTATACGCACGCGCCAAACGCTCTCATTAATGCGTCGGTAGAAGCTTATCGGATATCCTTATTAACATCGAAGTCCAAAGTAGCCCCCCTCAAGACTAAGACTCTACCTAGACTTGAGCTGTGTGCGGCTCACCTTCTCGCAGATCTCTGTCACCGAATCAGAAATCTCATAAGATTACCAATTGAACGGACTGTGCTTTGGTCTGATTCGGAAGTCACGCTACATTGGATTCGGACGCATCCTTCGTCCTTGGCAACATTTGTGTCAAATCGTGTAGCTGAGATCCAAGAGTGGACAGAGAATGCTGAATGGCGCCATGTACCTAAAAAGCAGAATCCAGCAGATATGGTTTCGAGAGGCTGCAATGTTGACGACTTGCTCGCGTCGATTTGGTTCGAAGGGCCTTCATTTTTGAAGGAACCGAAAGAATTCTGGCCGGTTAACCAGCATCTGGTAACAGATGAGATGCGTACGTTGGAGGTGCGTAGAACAGCTGTTGGACTGGCAGCAATGGTAGACCGACCAGATCTTGTCGACGCGATCAATAGTTATTCATCGCATGCTAGACTGCTGAGAGTGTTCGCTTATGTGTTCCGTTTCATTAAGAAATGCAAGCATAAAGACATTCATTTTGAAAACATCCCTACCGCACTTGAAAGAAAAGAAGCTTTCGATAAAATAGTTGAAGTCATTCAACAAGTGGAGTTTAAAGATGACTTAAGTAGGGTTCGAAAGGGCACGCGTGTGGGTCATAGCCTGCAGCGTCTCAATCCGTTTATACAGGAGTATACCGGATCTTAGTGCTCTTTCTCGATGTTGCGAGTAGGGGGACGACTTGCGAATGCTCCTCTTTCATATGATGCTAAGTTTCCGATGCTCCTTACAAAAAGCTCGCAATTTGCTAGAAGCTATATAAGATACTTGCATTTAACAAATTGTCATGCTGGCCCAAGAGCGCTCGTGAGTGTTCTTCGTGAGCGACTTTGGATAGTTAACGCTCAAGAGGTCTGTCGTCAGACAGTGAGATCATGTATCCGTTGCTTTAAATGCAAACCTCGTCTGCTCACCCAAATTATGGGAAATTTACCAGCAGATCGACTCCGAGCGCTCCGGCCATTTTCCATCTGCGGCCTTGATTTTTGTGGCCCAATTCGCACGGCTTATCGAATGCGTGGAAAGCCCACATATAAGTCGTATATCGCATTGTTTGTTTGCTACGCCTCCAAAGCGGTTCATTTAGAATTAGTATCTGATCTCTCGACTAATACCTTTCTTATGGTTTTTCAAAGGTTCGTCGGCCGTCGAGGGATACCCCAGACCGTACACTGCAACAACGCGACGAACTTCGTCGGAGCGAGTCGGCAACTGCAGGAGCTGCGAGCGGAAATAGAGGGCGAGGCGGACGCAATTCGCGAATTCGCATCAAAAAGCGGATGCGAATTTGCGTTCATACCGCTCAGGGCTCCGCACTTCGGGGGACTGTGGGAGGCAGGTGTGAAGTCTGCAAAACACCTACTCCTACGGACGGTCGGCAACCTGCTGCTGACGGCAGAAGAGCTACAGACGACGTTGGTAGCAGTGGAGGCCGTGCCCAACTCGCGGCCAATAGGAGCAATGAGCGAGGATCACAGCGACGGCGAGGCACTCACGCCAGGCCACCTGCTCGTGGGAGGGCCATTGAGCGCAATGCCAGCAAGGGGACAGGAGCAGCAGGAACTGACCTACTTAAGTCGATGGCGAGCTGTCTCGTCGCTCAAGCGTCAGTTCTGGCGGCGATGGTCGTTCGAGTCGTCGATCTTAGGACGGCCAATGGAGGGTCGTTCAAGCGGGCCATCCACAAGCTGGCTCGGTTGCCAGTGTCATGAAGCCCACACCGCTTCATGGGGGCCGGTGTTGGCGCAGTTCAGCGCATTTTTGATTTTTCCTTATTCTTTTGTAGTTATTTAAGTTAGTTGTTGTCAAAATTTGTTTAGTGTAAGTTAGGTTTAGGGCAGAGCGAGAGCATAATAAAGTGATCTTTCCGTTAATTGCTTAGAGAGCGAATTCGCCTCGCTCCGCCACCTTAGCTTATGGTAGGCTTAGAATTTTTGTAAGAGTCAGTTGTCGTACCAATTATAAATCGATCGCACGAAATCGTCTGCATTTTTTCGACTTATTAAAACGCCACCACAAACTTTCTTTTTCATAAAATCTCTTATGATTTTTCAGGTATGGTGCCATTAGTAGAAGAAGTTGAAATTAATACTGAATGTGCTAGAGCGAAAGCCTTACAAAACATTGAAAGAAATGCGGAATATGAGAAACAACGATTCGATAAAAATAAAGCTAAGATTATAAGTTACAAAGTGGGTGACCATGTCTTGCTCAAAAGTGAATAACGGCACCAAACAAAGCTCGATCCTAAGTTTAAAGGACCTTTTGTAATTATAGAAAAGCTTGATGGTGACTGATATACGTTAAGATCTCTGACAAATAAACGAACATATAAGTATGCTCACGAGCAGTTGCGTGCGATGCCTGATGAGGCAGACGCAGAGGAGTGCGAGAGATCGCCGACTGAGGCACTCGTAGGTACAGAAGAGTCAGTATGAATCATTTCCAAGGCTATGCCCGTACCATGAGTTATCTGCGCATAGACTGCATGGTGGAGGCAATGTGAATCCCGAGGGATTATTGCACAGAGTGTGCGTGTGACAGTTGTAATGTGTGCAGCAAGAGCCTGAGGATGTAAAGTAATGAAGAGATACTGAGAAAGAGAGAAAAGTTACGATACAGAGAAATAAAAAAAATAAAAATATATGAGCAAGGCAAGGAGCGCCATTGTAATACATTGTACTAAAAGATTCTGTTATTTCATTTTATTTTGATCTCAATTTTGTTAAAAAAAAAATAAATAATGTTAAGTTAAGGATTATAATTTTGAAATAAAAATAAAGAAAGAAAAGACAATGAATGGAAATTACTGTTGTAATAATTTGAAGGAAGGGACACGACACACGAGGACCTGTGAACGTCAGGAAGGCCGTGTCGTGGATTGTGTAAACAGAATATGTTAAATTCGGGTATAACCGAATTAAATAAAAAACAATAATGTTAACTTTGTGTTATACCGAGAGAGAGGACATTCCGTTATGTGAGGTTAGCACCATTTGAGTGTAACTCAAAGATGATGCACTTTGTGATCAATATGACGAAATAGAAAAGAGAGCATGAGAATGATGGCTTGCCAGTCAGTTTAGTTCTGATGATGCGCAAGAGCAGACTTCACGCAGGCGACTTGCTGTGCTAATATCACAAAAAGAAAAAATTGAAGAAGACGAATTAGAGTTATCTCCTACGCCACCACTTGATTCTCCGGCACATATATATACAATTTACAATGGATGGACGCCATACAATTTCTTGGACCGTGTCTTTTTTACCTTTATACCTCTAGCAGTCAAAATCGCAAACAGAAGCATGACGATTTTTTATATTTCTTAAAGGAATAATCAAAGAACATAAAAAAACAGGCCGATCAGTCGAGCGGGCGCGACAGTAGGATACCCCGTGCAGGTCTTAAAATAAAAGTGTTTTGGAAAAGTATTTAAATTATAGTGGAATTGCTCTGCATGTAGTCTGGCAACACCACATGTTTCTGTCACTCACATACATCTGTTCTTCATTGCCCGCCAAACAATTTATTTTTGAAATATAAGGCAATGTTTAAATATATGGGTTTTGGTAAATCAGCAAATTTAAGTTATTTTAATACTATGATAGAAACGTAGAATTGTCAACCATACGTGTTAGCAATCGCAAATATAAATTAATATAATAATAGTAATTATTCTGTTTGTCAGTGCTGGACAACTCTCAGACTGTTGTAAGATAGTGTTGGGTAACTGGCCAATTATAATGAAATAATGGCAAGAAAAGAAATTCTCAAATATCTCTTTTAGTTCTGGGTCGATCGCTATGAAACTTGAATCAAATTGCTTATTGTTGTCGTACTGTCAATTTAAGCTGTGTTATATCAGCGAAAATGAGTGTAAACAGTCGCAAATATTAATTTTACATTCCCGGGAGGAAGACAAGGCGAGCGATAGTGCAAAGAAGATTGTCATATGTGCTCTCGCTCTTGCTAACCACTATGAAATAATGGCAAAAAATGAAATTTCTTAATATCTCCTTTGTTAATGAGTCGATTGCTATGAAACTTGTATCAAATTTCTTAGCGTTGTTCAACTGTTAATTAAAGCTGTGTTATCTTAATAAAATTGAGTCGCTAATATTCATTTTACATTCCCGAAAGAAAGACAAGGCGAGCGATAGTGCAAAGAAGATTGCCATATGCTCTGTCGCTCTTACCAACAACTATGAAATAATGTTAATAATAGAAATTCTTTAATATCTCCTTTATTTGTGGGTCGATCGCTATGAAACTTGCAGCAAATTGCTTAGCGTGGTTATTCTGTTCAGTTAAGATGTATTATCTTAACAAAGATTGTAAACAATCACTAATATTAATTTACATTACAATTTATAGTTCTGAGTGTGGCCGATGGATGGCGCCACATGTCACATGACACAATGCGGCATACAGCGGCCGACACCGCAAATCATCACATAATCATATGCTTTCTCGTTTGCGCAAATGGAATTTTTATATGCTCTCTCGCTTTGGCCAAAAAATGGAATTAAAACAAATTCCTTAATATCTCCCTTATTTATGGGTCGATCGGGAAACTTGCAGCAAATTGCTCAGCGTGAGTTATACTTCAACTATCAGTCATGTTAGGCTGAATTATCTTGGAATTTGAGGTTTTCTTCTTCTTGCGTGGGCGGGGGGTGAGATATCAAAAATTTAAAATAAACTTGATCAGCGTATTGTATTCAGGAACCTACATTCCAAATTTGAAGTCTCTAGCTCTAATAGTTGTTCATACAGACGGACGGACAGACGGACGGACGGACAGACGGACGGACAGACTGATAGTTGAAGTATAACTCGCGCTGAGCAATTTGCTGCAAGTTTCATCGCGATCGATCCATAAATAAGGGAGATATTAAGGCTTTTGTTTTAATTCCATTTTTTGGTAAAAGCGAGAGAGCATATGAAAATGTCCAAGAATTGAAATCGTTTGCTGCGCTGAGCAGTGCGCTCTCGTTCTTTTGAGTGTCGATCGTTCGCTCTGGGGTTTCAAGACTTCGGCTACTCACGAACGGGGCTCTATAACTTCGGCTATTCTGGGGACCTATTTGCGCTCACGAAAATCGCTGTTTGACGCCTCTATGTATTGTATACTTAGTGGTATTACACTTTCACTTATATGAAGGAGAAAGCTAAAGTTAAAGCTACTCAAGCAATGATCGATCACATCAACCTAAATCAAATCTACTGCATCAGCTTAGTTGATATGACTTGAGAAGCACAGGAATTGCGAATTCTTAATGATAACCATCTGAAAAACACCTATGAAACTCTGCTCAACGCTCTGACTACATGTACAGCAGTACATACATCAACGCATTGTATTTACAAAAATACAAAGCAGAAATTGGAGCGTGCCTTGCGTCGTCGCAAGAATGACAAGCAGCTTACACGTGTAGTTTCAGATGCACTATCAAACGCTGAACTTATTTAGATAGCAATACAATTAGACTTGGAAAAGAACAAAAACTGGACCGACAGCTCCATAAGTATCTGTACTCAAGCACAGGAGTGTTGGCAACGCGTGCAAACAATGTGCTCGTTAAGTACCAGTTCCAAAGCCACCTCCGCACAGTTTTTGCATCAATTATGCAGTCAATTGTCTGCGCATCTCTGTCAGGGCATCTGCTATAGTGAGACTAAGAGTTGTCGGTATGAATACGCCCTGTGGCTTATGCGCTGCAAACGATGTTACATACAAAGTCGCAATATATACAATGGATGGACGCCATACAATTTCATGAACAGAAGCATGACGATTTTTTATATTTCTTAAAGGAATAATCAAAGAACATATAAAAAAAAATTTGCCAGATATATATTTATTTATATATTTTTGTTATATTCCATCAAAGTTGGAAACTAGTGAAAAAATAGACAGTTGGTAAATAGCGATTTTCCTGGAGAAACACGAAGCAAATAGTAAAATTTTCATTTTATTGTATACCTAATAAGTAAATCAATCAACAGAAACTAGAAATGGAAACTTGACCAAATTTTCTAAAAATTGTGTTTTTTGAAAACGAAAAATTGGTCAACTTTGAAGTGTTATAAACTAAACTAATAATCTGAGTTAATTGATATTTCATATTTGTAATTCAACATTTTCTTATAAGATGTGTGTAATTGGACTTCTGAAAGCTTGTTTGTTCTACGGGTTTCACTGTGCGACGCAGGGCACCCTCTAACTTCTGCTTTGTATTTTGGTAAAGTATCAGCTCATTACTTTAATAAAGTAGTCCGACTCAAATTATGTCAGAATGTAAAGGACAATTTCAAACACACAATCAGTCAGTTTGGCTGAGAAATAAACATGTCACCATTAATTCGTGTCAGCAAAAAATTATTGGGATTCATGTTTTAATTGCAAGTGAAGCTTTACCAATAGGATTTAGATATGCTTTTATAACGCTTAACTTTAACGGCCTATTTTCGGTGCAGACCACCTCCCGGGCGAAACATTGTGCTTTTTAGGGCTGATATATTGACGGAACTCTTTTTCACCTCATCAATTCATTCCGACAACTCTTAGTCTCACTATAGCAGATGCCCTGACAGAGATGCGCAGACAATTGACTGCATAATTGATGCAAAAACAGTGCGGAGGTGGCTTTGGAACTGGTACTTAACGATCACATTCTTTGCACGCGTTGCCAACACTCCTGTGCTTGAGTACAGATACTTATGGAGCTGTCGGTCCAGTTTTTTATCTTTTCCAAGTCTAATTGTATTGCTATCTAAATTCAGCGTTTGATAGTACATCTGAAACTACACGTGTAATCTGCTTGTCATTTTTGCGTCGACGCAAGTCACGCTCCAATTTCTGCTTTGTATTTTTGTAAATACAATGCGTTGATGTATGTACTGCTGTACATGTAGTCAGAGCGTTGAGCAGAGTTTCATAGGTGTTCTTCAGATGGTTATCATTAAGAATTTGCAATTCCTGTGCTTCTCAAGTCATATCAACTAACTGATGCAGTAGATTTGATTTAGGTTGATGTGATCGATCATTGATTGAGTAGCTTTAACTTTAGCTTTCTCCTTCATATAAGTGAAAGTGTAATACCACTAAGCATACAATACATAGAGGCGTCAAACAGCGATTTTCGTGAGCGCAAATAGGTCCCCAGAATAGCCGAAGTTATAGAGCCCCGTTCGTGAGTAGCCGAAGTCTTGAAACCCCAGAGCGAACGATCGACACTCAAAAGAACGAGAGCGCACTGCTCAGCGCAGCAAACGATTTCAGTCTTGGACAGACACCAGAACGATGAGCACGATTGTGAAAGTAGATAAGTGGATTATTATAAAATCAAATCAAACTAATTCAGAACAAACAAAAAACATAAGCAAATTGCGTCAAATCAAAGTAACAGACATGACCAGCGCCATGCACTTTTATTGGCAATAGCAAATTTTCCATGAGTTCACATACACATACTATGTACCATTTCTAAGTTTGATTTTATAATAATCAATTTTTATAAAACATTTATAATAAATTAAAACTTTTTTTTTTAAATAAGAATAATATTAAATAATACAAAATGAAAAATAAATATTTTCCAATTAAAGAACAAATGACTCGACGGGGAGTCGAACCCACGAATAGAAATGTCCTCCAACAACTTAGACAAGACGGCCAAAGCGACACTTAAGCTGCCGACGTCATAACCGATAGATGTACACACAACACCGCCATCTGATCTTCGCTTTCGTCGCCAGAATAGAAAAAGTGAGAAACAAAGCATTGCCATTGCGGTGTTGCCATGTTTCATTGAGTTCACGCATACAAGCAAACGTGAGCATGTACATGCTTGAACACACACACAGAATCGAAATTCGAGAGCGAGCGACACAAACGTGCTCATCGTTCTGGTGTCTGTCCAAGACTGAAATCGTTTGCTGCGCTGAGCAGTGCGCTCTCGTTCTTTTGAGTGTCGATCGTTCGCTCTGGGGTTTCAAGACTTCGGCTACTTACGAACGGGGCTCTATAACTGCGGCTATTCTGGGGTTCTATGCTTGCAGCAATTTTTGCGCTCACGAAAATCGCTGTTTGACGCCTCTATGTATTGTATGCTTAGTGGTAATACTGAATACTGTGTATTTAAAAGTGTGTGAATTAATGTGCGTATCTTATACTATGTTTTTAAGGATCATATTATGTATTCTAAAATTTGCGAAATCAAAATTGCCTCCGTTTATAAAGTACTCGAAGAAGTTACGATATAAAAACAGGCGGGATAGTCGGGGCGGAAGCGAAAGTCGGAAACGATATGCTACAGTCAAAGTCGACTGTAAATGATCCTGTAAAACTGTAAAACTCTGAACTATTCCTAAGACAAAAATCATATCATATCATATGATCATATTTGACAAATATATTAGGATCGTAATATTACTTGGTATATCTGGTGAGTTTGGTCCGGATATCTTGGAAAAATATTGCTGTTCATACAAGAGCTTGTACGAGTATTTTGACCGATGAAGCTATGGAAGCTATTTGATAGCTTTGTATACCCACCTTTGCCAACACAGTTTTCTTTTAATAATAGAAGCCCAAAGAATTAGTCCAAATATATTAATTAGTTTTTCAGGTTTAAATTAATTCCTTTGTTTACAGCACACATAAATCGCATGCGACAACAAAATAGCCGCGCATGCAAACACTTATGACAATGTTATTATACTCGCGAATGCCATCATTTTGAATGTGATTGGTTAAATATTTCTCAATCATAGCTCCAACAGATTCAAAAATTACGCTAAAATTTGTGTACGAATGTAATACGTTGATATAGTAGTCTGACTCAAATTGTGTCAGAATGTAAAAGATAATTTCAAACACACAATCAGTCAGTTTGACTGAGAAATAAACATGCCACCATTAATGCGTTTCAGGAAAAAATTATAATAATAATAGTTATATTATGCACTAAGTACGTATAATAAAACTTAATACTTCACTCATACAAAGGAGCAAGGCATGCATACGATAATCAGAACATAAATAATAGTTTTACAAATCATCTAATATAATTATCCATAAATTAGAACCGCGTACTTGAACTTGATTCACAATTATTTTGTTTATTGAAACCAATGTCTTTTGTCACAAATTCTGTATTAGAAATATTGGAATTCAAATTATTAGTACAAATCCTGTATTAGAAGTATTGAGATTCATGTTATAATTGCGAGTGAAGCTTTACCAAAAGGATTTAGATATCCTTTTATAACGCTTAACTTTAACTGCCTATTTTTGGGCAGACCACCTCCCGGGCGAAACATTTTGCTTTTTAGGGCAGATATATTGACGGAACTCTTTTTCACCTCATCAATTGCATGAAGCGTGCGCTGCGGCTCGGTGAGATACCAAATCCACAATAGCCTGCTGAAGCGCCAAAGCTTCTCTTTATCCTGTGATAAAAATAACCATTAATTACAAATTGGAAAATCGTACTTTACAGGCTTACCATACGCTCCATGATTGAATCCTTGAATTGGGTGCGCAATTTTCGAAATGACTCTTCAAAGCTCTGCTGTTGCTGCACGATATTCAACATGGTACATAAATATAAAATATAGTATCACTTCAACATCACTTGAGATAAGACGTGCTACCGCAAGTTTAAACCTCGCTTTACGCAAAATCAAACCTAATCAGCAAATCGCGACAAGCAACAACAACTTCAAAGTAAATCTTAAAATAAAAAAATACAAAAACAAGCATACAGCAATAAACGTTACTTGGGCTTAAGCACAGCTTAATTGAACATGCACGAACCACCGGACAAACACAATTACTCCATGAACTCAAAATTAGGCGAACCAAAATACATAATAATAAAAAGAAATGTCAACGGATCTTTTGCTAATGTATCACTATTCATAATTAAAAAAACCATAGACTTTGACTGTAACGGGGAGGTTAACTAAAAACAGGCTACAAGCATTAAAATTACAAACCCTAACTAAAATGACAGACATAGATATAACAGCCACTGAGCACAAATCACTAAATTGCACAAAAGGAGTAATATACTGCAACGAGCTACGAAACATAAGCGAAGCGATAATACTCGAAGAACTAAAAACACAGAACGTTACTGAAATTAAGAAAATCATGAAAAAACAAGCCGATCAGTCGAGCGGGCGCGACAGTACGATACCCTGTGCAGGTCTTAAAATAAAAGTATTTTGGAAAAGTATTTTAATTATAGTGGAATTGCTTTGCATGTAGTCTGGCAACACCACATGTTTCTCTCTCTTACACACAGCTGTTATTATATTGAGCGCCAAACCATTTGCTTTTAAGATTTAGGCAATGTTTATATATATGGGTTTTGGTAATGCAGAAAATGTAAGTTATTTTAATACTATGATAGAAACGTAGAATTGTCAACCATACGTGTTAACAATCGCAACTATAAATTAATATAATGGTAATTATTCAGTTTGTCAGTGCTGGACATCTCTCAGACTGTTGTAGGACAGTGTTGGACAACTGGCCAATTATAATGAAATATGGCAAGAAAAGAAATTCCCTAATATCTCTTTTATGTGTGGGTCGATCGCTATGAAACTTGCATCAAATTGCTTAGCGTTGTCGTACTGTCAATTTAAGCTGTGTTATCTCAACGAAGATGAGTGTAAACAGTCCAAATATTAATTTTACATTCCCGGGAGGAAGACAAGGCGATAGATAGTGCAAGAAAGATTGTCTTATATGTGCTCTCGCTCTTGCCAACCACTATGAAATAATGGCAAAAAAAAAAAAATTCCTTAATATCTCCTTTATTAATGAGTCGATTGCTATGAAACTTGTATCAAATTTCTTAGCGTTGTTCAACTGTTAAATTAAACTGTGTTATCTTAACAAAATTGAATCGCTAATATTAATTTTACATTCCCGAAAGAAAGACAAGGCGAGCGATAGGGCAAAGAAGATTGTCATATACTCTTTCGCTCTTGCCAACTACTACGAAATAATGTTAATAATAGAAATTCCTTAATATCTCCTTTATTTGTGGGTCGATCGCTATGAATCTTGCAGCAAATTGCTTTGCGTGGTTATTCTGTTAGCTGTGCTATCTTAACAAACATGCGTGTAAACAATCGCCAATATTAATTTACGTAACAATGAATAGTTCTGAGTGCTTTCGATGTATGGCGCCACATGCCACATGACACAATGCGCCACACAGCGGCCGACAGTGCAAATCATCAGATTATCATATGCTTTCTCGTTTGCGCAAATGGAATTTTCATATGCCCTCTCGTTTGCGCAAATGGAATTTTCATATGCTCTCTCGCTTTTGCCAAAAAATGGAATTAAAACAAATTCCTTAATATCTCCCTTATTTATTGATCGATCGCGATGAAGCAAATTGCTCAGCGCGAGTTATACTTCAACTATCAGTCATGTTAGGCTGAATTATCTTGGAATTTGAGGTTTTCTTCTATTTGCGTGGGCGGGGGGTGAGATATCGAAAATTAAAAATAAACTTGATCTGCGTATGGTATTCAGGAACCTACATTCCAAATTTGAAGTCTCTAGCTCTTATAGTTGCTGAGATCGACGCGTTCATACAGACGGACAGACAGACGGACGGATATAGAATATATATACTTTATAGGGTCGGAGATGCTTCCTTCTGCCTGTAACATACATTCACACAAATTCATTATACCACTTTTGCCCATTTTCAATGGGCACAGGGTATAACAACATCAAGAAACTTCGAGCAACGCAAGCGCCGAGGGTTTAAGCACGAGCCTTGGAGAAACTGGACTGATCATAATAACGCAACATTAAAACTACCAGAATCACTGAAAATTGGTTATGAAACGGTCCGAGTACGCCCATATATCCCACTCCCACTACGATGCCAAAGATGCCTCCGCTTTGGACACCCAACACCGGTGTGCAAAAGCACAGAAACATGTAAAAATTGCTCAGACACAAAACACACAAACGAAGGAGAAATCTGCATAAACACAAAAAGCTGTATAAACTGCTCCAACAACCCAGACATCGACCACCACCACAGCCCCCTTGACCGCAAATGCCCTACGTTCCAAAAACAACAGGAATTAACCGTAATAAAAATCACCGAAAAAGTGGATCACAAAACTGCACTCAACATTTACCATACACGCCACGGCCAACAAACAAGAAACAGCTATGCAAAAACTCTTGCAAACACTGCACATCAAGCCCTAACCAACTTACAATCAACAAACATACATACACAACGCATCATCCAGCAAGTAACAACTCCTAGCAACACACTGCAACAATATCAAAGCCTCTCACCCACATCTACACCCCACGGGATCAAGCAAACTAACACACATACAGCACCATCCATATTACAACTTCCCCAAACGGAGCATGAAAGCATGGAAATTGACAACACACCAAATCGTAAACCCAAAACGCATGCAACGCAAGCCACAGATGACTTAAAAATAAGAATATTTCCCAAAGATAAGCCTAGCTCCCTAACTTCAAGTCTTAAGGCTAGCAAAACAAAAAACAAACCCTCAAACAAAAGCAAACACAACAGCGACAGCGAATCCATATATACGAATATATAACCAAATAACAAATACATAAATTAAGTAAACTAATAAAAATCAAATAATCAAATAAAACAAAAACAAATAAGTAAATAATTAATAATACAATAGAAACAAATTAAAAAGAACTAACATGGTTCTTAATATACTGCAATGGAATATGAACGGCTACGTAAATAATTATAACGAACTTCTTATCCTTATAAAGCTACACAACCCAAAAGTTATCTCCATCCAAGAAACCCACTTTTCTCACTCCTCTGTATTCCCAACACCAATAAACTATGAAATGCAATCAACAGCCGCTCCATCCGCCAAAGGCGGTGTGGCCATCTTAGTTCACAGATCGTTGCAATATAAGACACTGTCGCTAGGTAATCATCTAGAAGCAATAGGCATAGAAATTCACTCAACACAAAAGTTTAACTTAATATCAACATACATCCCACCAAACAAAAAGTTCACACGTTCAGACCTAGAATCAACATTCCCAATAACTAACACCCCCACACTTATAACTGGGGACTTCAACAGCTGGAACAGTTGTTGGGGCTCCCCAAAAAACAACTGCAGGGGTAAACTCCTTGCAAATATATACACGACAACAACTTCTTAATACTGAACAACGGGAGACCAACAAATTTCTCCACTCACAACACATTCACCCACATCGATCTAGCTTTCTGCTCCCCCGCTCTTACCCCATACTGCTTTTTCAAAATAGATGACACTCCTCAAGGAAGCGATCACTTTCCAATAATGCTGGAAATGTTCCCAAACCAAAATAAAAGACTCACACTTAACCATGATAGAAGATTTAACACAAAGAAAGCAAACTGGGAAAAATTTGAAAATTATACCGATAGCCTCAGCGCTCAAATCATGATATCCACAAATATCAATCAAGAAAGTAGCAATTTTAACAAAATAATAATCCAGAGCGCATACAAGAGCATCCCCCTCTCCCACCCTCTAACAAACAGAGAAAAGTCCCATGGTGGAACAAAGAGCTAGAATACTTAAGACATGAAAAAAACAAAGCCTGGAAACTATTAAATAACAACATAAACCAAATCAACATAATAAACTACAAAAGAATAAACTCACAATATCGAAGACTCATACGAAAATCTAAAACAGATAGCGTTCACGAACCTACCTCAGACATTTCCCCCAACTCAAGCTCAGAAACTATATGGTGCAAAATAAGAAAATTTTGTGGTCTCCACAAAAACTTATCCATACACTGCATACAAGATAGTAACACTAGCAGCATTATTACAGATCCAACAGGAGTGGCTAACGCCTTTGCTGAGCACTGGTCACGCGAATCATAAGACAGTAATTTCTCTCCCCAGTTTTTGATAGCCAAGCAAAATAAATACAAATACACACCGCACAATAACAACATACCGACCAAAAAACAGCCTTTATGGAAAATAAAATAAATTCTCTAGAATTTCACTCTGCATTAAACAGTCTGCATTAAACAATCTAAAAGGCCATACCCCAGGCTTCGACAAAATAAATTATTCAATGATAAAACACACCTCAAACTCATTTAAAAATCTCATCATCTCATTCCTCAACGATATATTAGACAATTACATACCACAAACATACAAGACCAGCACATTAGCCCCAATATACAAAGCAAGCCAAGATAAAACAAAAATAACATCTTACAGGCCAATAGCTCTAAACCCATGCCTTTCAAAAATATTAGACAAAATAGTAGCCAAAAGGCTGTGGTGGTTTGTCACGTCTAACAAACTACTAAACAGCCACCAACTAGGCTTCAAAAAGGGAAAGTCTGTTACAGACTGTCTACTGTATGTGGACGCTCTAGTCAACAAGGCCCTCTCCGCAAAAAGACACCTCTCAGTTATATCCCTCGACTTTGCGAAAGCTTTTGAAAAAGTAGGTCTACATACATTAACAAATCAAATGACGAAATGGGGATGCGGCCCAAAAACTCTTAGATACATCAACAATTTTATGACAAACAGGAAAATTAGAGTAAAAACAAATGGCAAGTACTCCAACATATACCCTCTACACAATGGAATCCCTCAAGGATCCCCTCTTTCAGTAATTTTATTCTTAATTGCCTTCAATAGCCTAGCAGACCAAATCGAAACCCACAATAAACTAAAATTTATAGCCTACGCTGACGATTTTAATATATTAGTGGACCTTGAAAAGCAAAACAATATTAAAATAAATCTAGGCAGACTCTTTAAAGACATAGAGACTTGGTGCAACACCTCAGGAGCATCACTGTTTATCACCAAAGCACCTACATATATGCCGGAAAATTAACTGCTCCTGCAAAGTCTCGACAAACACAACAGTGATAAATGAAGTTAAAGAACTTAAAATTCTTGGACTAACTGTTAGCTCCAGATACAAATGGTCACCACACATTAAAAGACTCCTACTATCCCTTAATAAATCAATTAACATCATCAGATGTCCATCAAACACAAAATTTAATTGCCACCCCTCTACACTCATACAAATAGTCAGAAGTACATGCATATCAAAAATAGATTTTAGCCTCCCAATATTTGGAAACGATAAGAACAGCCCTTAATACAGCCATCCGAACCGCACTGGGAGCATTTTACTCAACACCAACAAATAACCTATACTCCGAAGCAAACATACCCCCTATAGAAACGAGGACTAAACAACTACAAGCAAATATGTTTAATATAATCACACAATCACAAGACACTCCTTTGTTAAAGATAATAAATAATTTTGTAAAAAACAAGCATACCAGACCTTACAGAAACTCTCCAATTAGCAGAATCTTTAACATTTGCTCCAGCCTGAATATTACCCTTAAGCCGGTTAAAAAAGCAACTCAACACACTCCAGCATGGGAACTTAAAACAGACTTAATTAACACACAACTTAAACACTATACCAAATCACAGACCAACAAAGACATATATAACTGACTATTTAACGAAATAAAACATACCCTTAGAGATTGCAAATTTATGTACACAGACGGATCACTAAAGCAAAAAGTACCAGGCTATACAATAGCAACTGAACACGAAGAAATCAAATTAGCCATACTACCCTATTACAGTAGAAATCATTGCTCTACTTGAAGCTACAGAAATAGCAATCACACATGCACATAAAACATGTATTTGCTCTGACTCTCTCTCTCTCTGCTATTGAATCTATTCAAAATATAAACAACGACACACTATACGCTACCAAAATTCGCGAACTACTTACAAAATACCACTCAAAGATCAAAATTCTTTGGGTACCAAGCCACGTCGGTATAAAAGGGAACGAACTAGCCGACGAAGCAGCTAAAAGAGCAACAGTTTCACCTCTTTTAACAACACCAAACCTAAATCAAATCGACATAAGCACATAAAACAATCACTAGCAAACAAAAACCAAAACCTATTCTCTAACACCTCGATTTGGTATCAATCCATCAATTACAATAGCCTCGATATCGATCAATACTTAAACACACCTTCTTTAAAAAATTTAGCTAGAAAAGAAATAACAAACTTCATCAGACTCAGACTCGGACACACAAATATCACACACAAACACAGATTCCTTCAGAATAGCGACATAAACTGTCCATACTGCAGCAATAATATAACCATCTCAATCGATCACATTCTGGATGAATGCACAGCATTCCGACAAATCAGAATGCACATTCCAAACCATTCCTTTACATCACTCCTATCCGACCCAAATACAGAAAACATTTTAAAAATCAACGATTTTCTCAAAAAAGCAAAGCTAATAAATTTGTTATAAGAGTAAGACATATATTAAGGCCGGCAAAAATGCTCTAACTGAACCCTCCACGAGGGTGCCGGCTGGGCAATGGACTCTGCACTATCCCGATCGATCGGGTTATGCATAGTCACTTGCTCGACCGAGGTATTGTGGAGTCTAGCTGAGGCGGCGGTCAGGAACTCTCAGTCGGTTAGGAAACTAATCGATTGAGTGTACTGAACGCTACCATGGTTCAGAGGTGCCTGGCGGATAGGCCTAAAACGCTATGGGGTGGTTCCCAAGAATAAAATTAACCAACCCCCCCCCCCCCCCTGGATGGAAGATAAGGACGCAACTCGGGCTGGGATGTCAGCCCAAACGTCGGTGGAAGTCGTGACTGCTACCACCGGCGGGCACGGTGAGGAGCAATCCTCTGTGCGTGTCGCCAGCGGTCACTCTGCAGCGGGCGAAAGTCTGCTTCGACGGCAGGAAGGCGTCGATCTGGAGCCAGTGGCCACCAAATCGGAATTCCTTTTCACAGGCCCGACCATAACTGACCACGAGCTAGCGCTCGCGCTGGCTCGTATGCCGTTGGAGGACGAGCCACAGAACAGGAGGCACGATGAGGTGACTAAAGCTGACACGGTCGCGCCGGAAAGCAACGTCGAAATGGAGGACCTCCGACGCAAACAGCGCTCAGGGTACAAGGCCTCACTCAAGTTCCTTAGGGGACTTGAAGGCCGCAATCCGGAGTCGCTGAACGCGAAGGAGAGGAAGCTGAAGAAAAAGCATGAGTACAACGTGAGACGGTACGAGAAGCTTACCGAGTCTGGTAACACTCAAAACCTCTCGCACAGTACAGTAGTGCAGTCAGCGGAACCGGTGAAGAAGACTTCTCAGCAGGTGACTGAGGCTGTTTCGAACTCGAAGCCAGCAGCATCGCCTACAGGGAAGTCCAACTCCCGGAAAGACCCCTCCAAAGCTGCGCCGACCACACCCCCCAAAAAGGGGAGAACGGAAGGCAAAAATAGCAGCAAAACCTCTGTCACTAAGCGGCAGAGGTCGGACGACTCGGCAAAAGCTTCAAAGAGCAAGCGGATGTGTCCAGAAGGAATTCTGGCCAGCTTAAGCTCGAAGCCAGAGCTTCAGGTGGCCATTATCGACAGAAGCGACCCGGAAGGGAAACTCACTGCTGGTAATTGGCTCACCTTAGAGAAGTCCAGAAGTCCAGGCCCTACATGATGCCATGTTCCGACCAGAGAATCCGTTCCTGGCCGAATTCGATGGCATCAAGTGGTATAAGGGCGCTAAAGGCAGTGGCTTGTGACAACGAGGAATCCTTGCGGTTTCTCAAAGACACAATCCAAAGCTTTGGTGAACTTTGGCCTGGTGCGAAAATTGACGTCGTTCCCACGGATCTCGTCCCTGAGCGAACGATCATTAAGGTTTGGATCCCACCTCCGATAATGGAGGATCGAACCATCCTTAACATGATCAAGCGCCAGAACGAGGACTGCGTCACCGGGGACTGGACGATCAAGAGAGGACTGGCCCGCGACAAGGGAAACGGCAAGGATCTCTGGATCAGCATTGGTGCAGAGTCCAGGAGCCAAATCCTGAAGAAGCAAGGCCAGTTGAAGCTGGGTCTAGGATGCATCAGAGCATACATCCCTGGACCAGACGAAAAGGATGCTAGGTCAGCCGGAAAATCCTAGGGTGGTGCAAATCAATCTGCATCACTCTGGGGCTCCCTCGGTTGACCTACTACGGTTCATGGACAGGGAGAGGGTAGACGTGGCTCTCATCCAGGAAACCTGGATCGTGAGTGAGAGGGTCTGTGGATTGGGTTCTCGCGGATACCATCTCCTTGTCCCAAGGACCGTGGGTAAGTCTAGAACCTGTATCGTGGTAAGAGCTGGACTTAATGTTCTTTTCTCCCCTTGTTACAGCAGCGAAGACCTGACGGTGGTACTATGCGAAAGGGGAACGGGCGTAACCTATACCTGGCATCCGCATATTTACCACACGAGGAGCAGGACCCGCCATCGGGAAACATCAGGGCCCTTGTTCAGCACGCGCAGAAGGAGGGCATTGATGTGATACTGGGATGTGATGCTAACGCTCACCACACGGCGTGGGGAAGTACAGGCATCAACAAGAGAGGGGAGGCGTTGTTCGAATTCGTTCAGTTCACAAATCTTATTGTTTGTAACAGGGGCAACCGCCCCACGTTCCGCAATAAGAACCGTGCAGAGTTTATAGATTTAACCCTAGCGACTAACAACGACTCCCGACAATAGATAACTGGCACGTATCCACGGAGTGTTCTTTCTCTGATCACTATAGAATAGTGTTTGAGATTAAGTGGCCTCGTGCGGAAAAAAACGCCATTCAGAAACCCGAGGCGAACGGACTGGGGTAAGTTTGTCAAGTATGTCAGGGAGTCTCTACCGTCACACCCAGTAGGACATATGAGACACCCTGGCACTCTGGAGAAATCGACCCGGACCATAACCGAGGCGCTCTGTAAAACCTTTCTTGTATCCTGCCCCATTAGCCGACCTCGAAAGTCCAATCGCAGCGCGTGGTGGACACAGGAACTTGGTCAAGTCAGGAAGGAGACAAGGAGGCTATACAACAAGGCTAAGGCGAGAAATTGTCAGGATGATTGGGACACCTATTACCTGAGTTTCAAGACCTTTAAAAGACTCTGTACGAAGGCCAAAAGAGACTCATGGGCTGCTTTCTGCGAGGATCTGAGCGGTACCACTGAAGCGTCCAGACTTCGAAGGCTACTGGCTAAGGACCCCGCTAAACCAGGTCTCCTATGCGACCTGGACGGCAATTTCGCGAGAAACAGTCATGAGTCTTTGGAACTTCTCATGAACACCCACTTCCCGGGTTGCTTGGAAGCGGATGACGGGGTCGGGATCACCGCCTCCACTATCAGTGAGGAGCCTGAGGAGGGGGTGTACGTGGAAAGTGGAGCCGTTATAGAGGAAATTATCAATGAAGAGAAGATAATCTGGGCTATCAAGTCATTTCAACCCTACAAATCTTCAGGACCGGATGGCGTTAGACCGGCTATGTTGCAAGCTGCGTGTCATGACCTCTTGCCATGGTTATTGAGAATCTTCAGAGGATGCCTCTCTACAGCATACATTCCACGTATCTGGAGAGAAGTGAGAGTGGCATTCATTCCCAAAGCAGGAAAGATAAACCACTGCTCAACGAAGGACTATAGACCAATTAGTCTATCTTCGTTTTTATTAAAAACGCTAGAACGACTACTGGATCTATATCTGAGAACGAAGCTGACTACAAGTGTATTTAGCAGCTCTTAACATGCCAATCTCAAAGGTAGATCCGTTGAGACAGCACTACATGAGGTAGTCAGTAATATTGAAAACACATTGCATAAAAAGGAGTTTGCGCTGATGGCATTCATCGATATAGAAGGAGCCTTCAACAATGTCAGGATCGAGTCGATAACGGCAGCACTTGCCAAAATTAGCTCACACCCGATGATCAATCAGTGGCTCAGCAATATGCTCAGCTGCAGAGTGATCAACTCCCAACTTTGCACTTCAAAAAATTAGAAAGTTGGCCACGAGGGGAACGCCTCAAGGAGGAGTTATATCTCCTCTATTGTGGAATCTCGTTATCAACGACCTTCTTCTAAAACTGAAAAATAGAGGATGCAGAGTAACGGCCTACGCTGAAGACCTGACTTTACTGGTGACTGGCAAGTTCTTGCCAACAATTAGTGAACTGATGGAAAATTCACTCGGCTTTACTCTAAGGTGGGCAGAGCAGAATGGTCTTGGGGCAAACTTACAAAAGACCGAGCTGGTTCTGTTTACAAGAAAGTACAAGATACCGAGCTTTAGACTTCCTACACTAGGAGGGATACAGCTTGGACTGGCAAAGGAGGCAAAGTACCTAGGAGTAATTCTCGACTCGAAACTCTCTTGGAAGAGAAACTCGGAGGAGAGGATGAAAAAGGCACTGCAAGCCTTCTTTGTGTGTAAGAAGACTTTTGGGAAAAGATGGGGGCTTCAATCGTATATTATCCACTGGTTTTATACGGCTGTTGTCAGACCCATACTTACTTATGGAGCATTGGTATGGTGGGAAACGGCATGCACCAAATCTCACCTAAATAATCTCCAAAAAGTGCAAAGACTAGCTTGCTTGGGTGTAACGGGATGTATACGTTCCACTCCCCAAGCAGCACTAGACGTCATGTTAGACCTGGAATCAATAGACTTCTTCCTGAAGTACGCGGCAGCCAGGAGTGCGGTCAGGCTTAGAGCTCTGAACCTCCTTAAGCCAAGTACGGTAAGTCACAGCGCCATTCTACGCTCAATAGAAAGCAATGCTGGGCCACACAAGGAGGACTATTGCGTTCCTGAAAACAAGTGGGAAGACAGGTTCAACACTGTGTTCCCATCACGGACCGATTGGCAGCAAGAAACCCCGCTATGTGGGAACGAGCTGTCAATCTACACGGACGGTTCGAAAACGGATGAAGGCACTGGAGCAGGCGTGTACTCCGCATACCCTGCTGCGAATCTTTCATACCATCTTCCGGATTGGTGCAGTGTTTTCCAGGCGGAGATCTACGCTGTGTGGCAGTCGACCAAACTGATATCCACCTTGGAGGAACCATCAAGGAACATATCTATTTACGTCGACAGTCAGGCAGCCCTTAAGGCTCTGTCCTCAAACACCACCAAGAGTAAACTCATTCGAAACACAGTCACAGTGCTGAACCGCTGCCACCATTCAATCAGACTTGTCTGGGTACCTGGGCACTCCGGTGTACTAGGAAACAAGAGGGCTGACGAATGTGCAAGGCAAGGTTTAGCGCTACCGGCAGGTAGTGCGGTGACTGATGTACAAAGACCTCTTCAGCACGTTCTCTCCGAACTAGCAAGAACGGCGAGGACTGCGGCAGAGGAGCAGTGGAAAATGGCTCAGGGATGCAACATATCCAAAGCACTCTGGCCAGACCGCAACCCAAAGCGATCATCTGAACTCCTACACTTTAGCAAGAACAGGATAAGGGTGTTGATAGGAGTCTTGACGGGTCACTGTCCTATTGGCCGAATGGCATTAAGGTATGGTGTACCATCACAAAACTTCTTCGTAGCTGCGGAAATGAAGAGGAAGAGGAGAGCATCTAACACATTCTGTGTGACTGCCCTGCACTTCTTAGAAGGAGAACCCGTTTTCTCGGGGAACCCTTTTTCGAGGAACTGGGCAGTCTTGCAAAACTGCGACTGGAGGATCTGGTACTCTTCCTGGGCTCCACTGGCTGGTTCCAAAGGCGAATCCCGCCAAACGGGACCAATTAGGGTTTTCGGAAACAGGACAACCCAAACTCCCTTTGCCACTCCCTTCAACCCTCCAACAATCCTTTTCTACTCCTACAGGTAACGGACATCACAATGGGCCGAATGGCCGCTGGGTGATCTCAACATTCTGTTGAGCGGTCCGATGAACCTAACCTAACCTAACCTAACATATATTAAGCGCAATCAACAAATATGTAAATAAATACACACATATGTAGTTATAACTCCCCGCAAATTATTAGTAAATACTGATATAACTAGGATAAGTAAATCAGAAACATCCTCAGCCGAAAGCTCTAGTAGCTATGGCTGCATCTCCTGTAGCTTTAGTTTTAACTATAAGCATACAGTAATATAAATAAATAAATATAAAATATTCTCAAACATGGGTTGTTCTAGTGGCGTGTCGAACACAAAAAGGCACAGCTTTTGTTCCGAATGCTTGCTTTCAGATGGTTATCATTAAGAATTTGCAATTCCTGTGCTTCTCGAGTCATATCAACTAAGCTGATGCAGTAGATTTGATTTAGGTTAATGTGATCGATCATTGTTTGAGTAGCTTTAACTTTAGCTTTCTCCTTCATATAAGCGAGAGTGTCATACTGAATACTGTGTATTTAAAAGGGTGTGAATTAATGTACGTATCTTATACTATGTTTTTACGGACCATTTAATGTATTCTAAAATTTGCGAAATCAAAATTGCCTCCGATTATAAAGTACTCCAAGAAGTAAGAATATAAAAACAGGCGGGATAGTCGGGGCGGAAGCGAAAGTCGGAAACGATATGCCACAGTCAAAGTCGACTGTAAATGACCCTGTACTTCTTCTGTAAAACTCTGAACTATTCCTAAGACAGGAATCATATCATATCATATGATCATATTTGACAAATATATTGGGATCGTAATATTACTTAGTATTGTTATGTACCGACTTGTCTATCGCAGCCAGATATCGATTTGCCGGCTAGCTATCGGCATTACTCAGGGATGAGTACGACCTAGATATCGGGCGAGTCGGGTAACAATTATTTATATTTTTAATATAGGAAACTAACACGAACTTCGGTCTCAACACACCTACACGGACAAATTGCTGGCAAGGATTAGGTGGACAGCTAGTAAATCCACCTTGCGACGCCCTCCCATCCTATAGTCGGCTCCGATAGTTTATGCCGACTCCCTATCCAAACGCTACTCACACCTTACCGCATACCCATCTCACCACAAATAACGCACTAGCACAGCATTTTTTTGATATAATTAACGTTATAAATTTAATTTATTTATAATTTTTCATTTCAATTTTATTTTAATCCAAATATCGACAATTCGAGCTCTATTTTTTTGCTTGCGATTGTTCTTGCCAAAACATCTAATTTTGTCTATCTGGCAACTCCCTTTCTTTGCGCGTCACCACAACAAACAGAACAGTTAAATGCGCAGTATGACAAAAGGAACGAAATTAATTACAAAACTAGGAAGACTTACAAAAGGATCATTGATAACACTAAGGTTAGGTATTTATATCTGCTATTTCTTGTTTTCTCACTTGGTTATTATCGATTACAGCTGGAGCTTGGAACGTTGACGACGACGACGCTGGTGCTGCTGGCTCTGCCGCTGCTGCTGATGATGCTGGCGCTGGTGGTGCTGCTGAAGCTGCCTGAGGGCCACTGACGCTGGCTCCGGTGGCTGCTGCTGATGCTGCTGCTGGCACTGCGGATGGCCACTGCCACTGCTGTTGCGCTGCTGCGCTGGCCGCTGACGCTGCTGCTGCCGACTGCTGCTGGCTCCTGCTTCTGCCGCCGGCACTGATGTTAATCGCTGGTGCTGGCGGTGCTGCTGTCTGGTGCCGCGGGCACTGCTGCTGTGTGGTGCCGCTGGCACTGGCGCTGCTGATGCTGCTGCAGGATGTTGGCGCTGCCGCTGCTGCTGGCTTCTGGCGCTGCTGTCTGGTGCCGCTAAAGCTGCTTTGGTCGTAGCCGTCGACGCTACTGCGGCTGCTGCACTTCACACACTTCCGAAGCCAATCACTTTGGCACGCTGCCACCGCACTTGCGCTTTTTCCGCCACGTGAAAACGACCTCAACTAACTGCCTTCCTCGTCGGACCTAACCGTCTTTTTTCGATCCTATTCTTCCTGATCCGTTACGCCTCTCCGGATAGTCGCCTCGGCCTCTTGAGTGGTTTTGGCAGCCTCTGATTGGTCCAGCTGCTGCCGCTAGTTGCCGCTTGTTCGCGCCAGGTGGCGCTAGCAACAACTGACCGTCTATCGATATTTCGATATTCTGAGGCTACCATAACATCACACCACCACCGGGGGGGGGGGAAGATCTTCAGGTGTCCGTGCCTCTGACGGCGCCAACGTAGGCCATCGCCAACACCCTGAGATCAAGAGACTGAGTTAGCCGGGCCACACAAACTCGCATCCTCAGTCGATCTTTGGCGTGTAAGATCCTTAGCGGGCTTCCTGGACTCCCACGATGCACAGTGGCTCACTCACGAGACTCACGTGGCAAAAAAGAAATCGGTCATTTCTCGCCATGGAAAATCCTTAAATGCAGTTTGATAGAGAATTGTCCAGAATTTATAAATCCGTTTAGTTTTTTTAATTTCGACAAACGGCTGTAGAGCTCATTAAACATGAACAAAAATTTCGCTTTTTTATAAAAATGGTTTTTTATGAAAATTTTTTCATTTTTGCGATGAAATTGCATCGAAATGGTTCAATGAATTTTCAGTTTCTTAATTTTATCTAATGTGTCGATTCTAAAGCGAATGGTATAAAAATGTTGTTACTTTTTTGTTTTGAAGTATTTTAAA
Source organism: Drosophila histrio (assembly GCA_958299025.2). Lineage (NCBI taxonomy): Eukaryota > Metazoa > Arthropoda > Insecta > Diptera > Drosophilidae > Drosophila > Drosophila histrio. The sequence continues at coordinate 708,722 of OY282582.1, forward strand.
TAATATTTTTACTAAAGCACTATTTTTGACATAGTTTTTGAACTTTAGATAGACTTTTAGCATAAAGTCCAGGCTTGTCCAGGCAAACGGGTATATACACGTTATTCCGTGGATATTTCTGCAACAACTTCAAGAAAGTCTAGGTGCCAAGAAGTGCCAGTTAACTTTTTATTTAATAAACAATTCACGCACAACGCTTTTAACTGGGTCAAAATTGCGTTGTGGCGCACCCAAAATGGCGCCGGCCTCGCATTTTTGCGCAACCTACGGTACGGAATGGTCGTTATTTGAACATGTTTCCGTTAAACTAGACCTTTTATTGAACACTTTACATAAATATATTATTAAGAATTCATTGTCTACCTAAACATACTAATGTAACCCAAGCAAAACAGGTAGTGATTATGTAATTTATAACCCTTTTTCGTAATCAATTTCCGCGTTTAACAAACCCAATTCCCTAAGTTTGTAGATTTTAAAGGACTACACATTTTTAATCTTTTGTGCTACCTAAGTTGGTAATTAATAATAGGGATATTATATTATATATTCAAATATTTAGGTGCATTGTATCACAGTCTCCTTTTGGCAACCATCACGATATTAAACAAAATCAGTGCTGATTAGTATTATGTAATATAAATCAAAATGTCTTTCAAAATTCGAGATGTTTTTCTGATGTTTATTGATGCTCCAAGCTAAGAAGAGTTTGTATTGACCGTTATGAGTACAATAGACTTTGCTAAGGAAAATATGTCGGAGGTCGACAAGATCAAAAACAAATTTCATAAAATTTTGGTACACGGAGAAGATTTCAACGAAAACCAATGTCTGTCAATCGGGGAATTATCAGAAAAAGTCCAGAAATCTATAAACAAGGAGTACATTACATATAGGTACTCGAATACTTGCAAGGTGACACGGTAAAGACAAAATTAAGACTATTTTAATAAGTTGTCAGTTTCTTTAGATCCACTGATATCAACAAAAAGATTTGTGTGAAGTCGCAAAGAACTGCAAGAGTAGTATACTAAAGAAATGGTAGATTTAATGTACATAGGTTACGAACTTGAAGACATGGCTGAGGAAAATTAAATAAACACGAACATTAATTGAATACTTTTATTGTTATTAATTTATATAAATATAAATTAAAACAAATATATTATACAAAAGTTTTATTAAAACTAGCTTTTGTTTTTTCGGGAATTTATACGATATATTTATATTGGAAATATGACATCCATCAAATATGTTCTCTATAGTGTATATATGTATTTAAAACATTTATTTATATATAATTATGTATATAAATCACAAATTTACACATAAATTACAAAAAAAAGCATACGATGAATGTCGGGATTCACGAAAATCATCGTATAAACACAAAATCCAACTTTGAACACCTGCTGACAAATTGTCTGTCGTTCGATTTTTAAGACCTTACGCTCATTTCAAAGCCACAGGAATTTTCTATTAAATGCTTTTTTTAATTTTGGTGATATCTTACTTGGATCAAAAGATATGATTTTTGAAAAGTAGAATGAGAAAATGAGCCACTGTGCGATGTTGGGTGCGAGCTCAAACTTCCGCCAAAAGTCGATTCCCAAATACAGGGGCTGCTGGAGTGAAGGGCACACGTACAGGGTAAGTGAACGCGATGTGTTTCCAAATTTCACCGCGACTTCTTCCTTGCCGATGATCCTGTGCCTTGTGCCTCAGGCAGCTTGTACGGTGGTTGTCGATGGGGTCAACTTTAGTCCGAGCTGCTGTATCAGCTCCGGGCTGCCGGCACCTAATAGACTCACGGATGCTCCGGTGTCTAACAGACCCTCCACGACCCGATCTTGCAGCTTTATCTCGGCATACGCCACCTCATGGACCTGGTGTCGTTCCCTGAACGGTCTCATCGGTGGCGGACCAGCTGGCGGTCGACTCCATCGGTTGGTCACCCAACTTTCAGCGTCATGGCATTCGTCCCGCAGCATCTCCCAGCTGGTGATAAACATAGGGTAGATCACGCGCGTGATGCTGTCCCTGATGTTCATCTTGACGACTTTGATCAAATAATGATCCGAGAGGTGGGTTTCAAGTCTAGACCGTAGTGCCAACATCGGAATGGTCGTTATTTGAACATGTTTCCGTTAAACTAGACCTTTTATTGAACACTTTACATAAATATAATATTAAGAATTCATTGTCTACCTAAACATACTAATGTAACCCAAGCAAAGAGGTAGTGATTATGTAATTTATAACCCTTTTTCGTACTCAATTTCCGTGCTCCACCCGAAAGATAAACTCTTTAACTGGCATCGTTTTAGGGCTGCCGTCAAACGTGATGCCCCAGCGCTGGATCTTGATGGGATCAGCGCGCCGCTCCGAACCTCTGGATGGCCACGGTGGTTGGGCATCCCCTCCGGGTGGATGCATGCGGGGCGGCCGCCTGGTGTGACGCTCCGTGTAGCCTCTCTGATCCGCCTCCCACATCCCATTCTCACACCAATGGTTTTGTGGCACCGACGCTACTCCAGCTGGTACTCCACTCGGTACTGGAGGTGGCACATGAAATGCAGGTGCTGCTGCTGCTCCGGCCAAAGTTGTTGGCGGCGGCACGCTAAACCTCACGGGAGCCGTAGGAGAATCCGCTCGTGGCACTGCAGGCTGTCGTGGTGGTTTCACAGGTTGGCTCGGCCTCACCATATTCTGAATCTCCATCATGAAATTCAGCATCTCCTTCCGCATCTCATCCTGGAATCCGGACAACTCGCTGGTCAAGGAACTCCGGTAAGTCTGTTGAGCTTGCAATAAAGCCAGATTAATAGCTGACGTTATCTCACTAGGCAGAGGTATTGTTCCCGTCTCTCCACCTGGATTTTGGCTCTCATGCAACTTCCTCGGTTGCTCCTGCTCCATGAATACCCTCGGCTTAGGTACCGCACCCCTGGCGACTGAGCTATCTCGCAGTTCACCTGCTGCGTCGAGTTGTGACGGGTCCTGGTCTTCCAAAGATGTCTCCTGTGACCACTTTCCAGAAGCCATTTCGGATTTGTGAAGCTGACAACGAGTTACCGGGCCGAGAATCTCCTCCCCTCTATTCCTGATGTATTCCAATCCCCTTTTCAACTTTCTTTCCTCCTTTTTCTTCTCCCCTGAACTCGTCTGCATTCCGTCCCTACGAGTCAAAACTACTAAACCTGTGCTATATCTATCCTTAATAGTTTCTATTTCCTGCCTATGCGTTTTAGCTTTCACCATTTAAATGTCTTTATATAGACATGCACCATTAAGAACACTAAACACTACGACAATTACGGGCTATTTTACTCCTATCCTATAAATATTAATATAAATAATATATAAATAATATAATGACAGTCCTAAAAAAAGTCTTTACTATCTAAGCAATTTCTATAAATAAGTTCAATTATACTAACTTATAATTGGTTAATTTAAATGCAAGGACACTATAACAAACAAAAAATATCGCAAACAAAAACAAACAAACTATTTATAAAAAAAATTTTAAATATTTAAATTATTTACTTGGACTTCATCAGGTCTAGGGACGGCAGCACAGCTTAGAATTATTCGATCCAACTCTGGACCAGCCCCTAATCCTGACTACTTACTGTCAACACTTTCGCCCAAACGCAGCCCTGGACAGGCCAACCGTGGCAGCGACAAGCGAGGCTTTAAAGTCCTCCCTGTGGTCCAATCAAAGTTGGTCGTCCAACGCGCGCTGGGCGAAAGCATCGACTTGCTATTGTTTCTACAACATTAAATTTTCACCGCCGGCTTAAGGCGGAATCCTATACCGATTATTTTCTAATTGGGCGCCATTTGTTATGTACCGACTTGTCTATCGCAACCAGATATCGATTTGCCGGCTAGCTATCGGCATTACTCAGGGATGAGTACGACCTCGATATCGGGCGAGTCGGGTAACAATTATTTATATTTTTAATATAGGAAACTAACACGGACTTCGGTCTCAACACACCTACACGGACAAATTGCTGGCAAGGATTAGGTGGACAGCTAGTAAATCCACCTTGCGACGCCCTCCCATCCTATAGTCGGCTCCGATAGTTTATGCCGACTCCCTATCCAAACGCTACTCACACCTTACCGCATACCCATCTCACCACAAATAACGCACTAGCACAGCATTTTTTTTATATAATTAACGTTATAAATTTAATTTATTTATAATTTTTCATTTCAATTTTATTTTAATCCAAATATCGATAATTCGAGCTCTATTGTTTGCTTGCGATCGTTCTTGCCAAAACACCTAATTTTGTCTATCTGGCAGCTCCCTATCTTTGCGCGTCACCACAACAAACAGAACAATTAAATGCGCAGTATGACAAAAGGAACGAAATTAATTACAAAACTAGGAAGACTTACAAAAGGATCATTGCTAACACTAAGGTAAGGTATTTATATCTGCTGCTGAAGCTGTCGGCCATTGGTGCTGGCTCTGCCGCTGCTGCTGATGATGCTGGCGCTGGTGGTGCTGGTGGTGCTGCTGAAGCTGCCTGAGGGCCACTGACGCTGGCTCCGGTGGCTGCTGCTGATGCTGCTGCAGGCGCTGCTGTCTGGTGCCGCTGCTGCCACTACTGTTGCGCTGCTGCGCTGGCCGCTGACGCTGCTGCTGCCAACTGCTGCTGGCTCCTGCTTCTGCCGCCGGCACTGATGTTAACCGCTGGTGCTGGCGGTGCTGCTGTCTGGTGCCGCGGGCACTGCGGGTGGCCACTGACACTGATGCTGCTGGCTCCTGCTGCAAGCACTGATGCTGGCCGCTGGTGCTGCTGAAGGCACTGACGCTGCGCTGGCTGCTGGCACTGCCGATGGCTCCTCTGCCACTGCTGCTGCGCTGGCTCTGCCGCTGGCGCTGTTGACGCTGGCGCTGCTGATGCTGCTGCAGGATGTTGGCGCTGCCGCTGCTGCTGGCTTCTGGCGCTGCTGTCTGGTGCCGCTGAAGCTGCTATGGTCGTAGCCGTCGACGCTACTGCGGCTGCTGCACTTCACACACTCCCGAAGCCAATCACTTTGGCACGCTGCCACCGCACTTGCGCTTTTTCCGCCACGTGAAAAGGAACTCAACTAACTGCCTCCCTCGTCGGACCTAACCGTCTTTTTTCGATCCTCTTCTTCCTGATCCGTTACGCCTCTCCGGATAGTCGCCTCGGCCTCTTGATTGGTTTTGGCAGCCTCTGATTGGTCCAGCTGCTGCCGCTAGTTGCCGCTAGTTCGCGCCAGGTGGCGCTAGCAACAGCTGACCTGTGGCGACCCAGTGGCGCCCCCTAGCGACATTCATCCAAACCAAAAGTATCTCATGCAGCCCTGCATACGAGACGATAGTTCGATAACTATACTTCTGAGATCGAGACTCTTCGACAGCCACGCGCGCATCTTAAACCTAAAGCTCTATATTCATTTAATTACAAATAAAGTAATATAATATATAAAAGACAATATCGAATGGTTCAAGTAACCATAGTGGTGACCCCGACGTGATCGAAATTAATTTTTACATTCACGGACATAAAAAGCGAAGCGTAGCCAATTTGGTGCTGTGGTGAAATTCCGCCATTTTGTTTTTTATGAACGCACCGCGTTACAATCTACGCAGTTTAAAAGGAAAAAAGTTGAATTTTCACGAAAACGACAGTCAAAGCGTGGACATGGGAACTCAGGAGGAATTGGCCAGTCAGTTTCGAGAGATGCAACAGCAATTAGAAGCATTGCGAATGGACAATGCTCGATTGCAAGGAGCGCCCCGCGCGCCTTCACAACGCGCCAAAATCCACCTACCAAAGTTCACACGCAATAGCCCTCAAATATGGTTTGCACAAGTGGACCGCTCATTTCGCCTTCATGATGTTAACGACGATACAGACCAATTCGACTTTGTTGCAGTGCATCTTGAAGAGGAAGTGGTTTTGGCTATCGAAGACCTAATCACACGACCACCAGCTACGGACAAGTACGAGACACTGAAGGCACGTCTATTGCAAAAATTCGCGGAATCGCCCGAGTCCAAGTTACGGCGCCTGCTGAAGGGTGGAGGTACCGCAGGCCTAAAACCGTCGGAGATCCTGGCACATATGCGTCGTCTTGCTCCAGACCGCGGCAGTGAGAGCATAATCCTCAGTCTCTTTTTAGCCGAAATGCCGTAGTCAATTCGACCGATCCTATCAGTGTGGGATGAGACTGACTTGGATAAGCTCGCAAAGATCGCTGATAAAATGATTGATGCTGGTGGCACAAACACCACGTATGCAATCTCATCCTCTTCGCAGTGCCCTCCAGCCCCGAATTACACTGCAAATACCGTTCGAACCTCTTCTACTATGAAAGAGATGTCGGATTCATTGCGTTTACTGAACCAAAAGTTTAAGAACATGCAGAAGGATATCAAACGTCTGCAATCCAATCGATCTCGTGACATGTCTCGCAATCGCAGTCGCAATCACTCCCAGACACGAAGTCCAGCTCGTTTTCAGCAGATCACAGGCTCCGGGAACGCCGATCGACAAGACGACGCGCAGCAATCAACACTGTTTTTTTCACGAAAAGTTTGGCGATGATGCTCGGAAGTGTCGTTCACCATGCTCACGTCAACATCAAGCTTTAAACTAAATAAGCTGTCGTCCACTGCGATGGCCGGCGACAGCGATACCTCTGCCAGTCGCAATTTAGTTCTTAGCTCCGAAGCTCGCCTATACATTTATGACCAAACATTCCGTACCAAATACCTCATCGATTCTGGGTCGGTGGTCTCCGTAATACCACGTATGCTGGTTAAACACAAGACCACACCAGGCGATCTTATATTATACACAGCGAACCAAACACCAATCTCTACGTACGGATCTCACGTAGAAGAGCTGAACTTGGGGCCATTCATCATAGCCGACATTCAAACACCAATCATTGGCGCAGATTTCTTGGCAAAATACCAACTACTGACAGATCTCAAAAACAAACGATTAATCGATTCGTTGACAGGCCTTTCGACACCCGCATGCTTGGCAGACGCGCGACAACCGTCCGTTTCAACATTGCAATCCATGCTCAACCTACAAGGCTTGCTTGAAGAATTCGTCGATATCACAAGTCCGGCTGTGAGAACATCTCATCAACACGAAGTCCGACATCACATAGTGACTAGTGGATGTCCAGTCTCAGACCGTCCTCGTCGTCTCTCTGGCGAGAAACTAGCAGTCGCTAAAAAGGAGTTCAACTACCTGATCGAGCAAGGCATTTGTCGACCTTCCAATAGTCCATGGGCCAGTCCTCTGCACATGGTGTCCAAAAAGGATGGCGGCTGGCGAGCCTGCGGCGACTACCGCAAACTAAATGCTGCCACAACACCGGATAGGTACCCTATTGCCCACATCCACGACTTCACCGAAAACCTACACAGCAAAGCCGTTTTCTCCACGCTGGATCTGGTAAAGGCATATTATCAGATACCAATGGCAGAAGACTACGTTCAGAAAACTGCAGTCTGTACACCATTTGGACTTTTCGAGTTTATATACATGCCGTTCGGCCTAAAAAATGCTACACAAACCTTTCAACGGTTTATGGACAACATCTTCCGTGGCATCGATTATGTGTTCTGCTACATAGATGACATACTCATCATGTCAAACTCGCTCATCGAACATCAAGAACATCTTCGCAATGTTCTGCAAATTCTACGGAAACATCAACCTCAACAAATGCGACATAGCGAAACCAGAGGTACGATTCCTCAGCTATGTTATTAATCAGCACGGAATTAAGCCTTCCATGGATCGTATCGAAGCTATTGCTTATTACGCTCGGCCAGACACCATCAACCAACTCGGTAGTTTTCTTGGCGTGGTAAATTATTACCGTAGATGTTTACCGCACACCTCACACTTTCAGTCGCCTCATTCGGAACTCTTGAGGGATGTTAAAAAGAACGATCAGCGCAAAATTGAGTGGACAACAGATCTCAATGCAGCTTTTGAGCCATGTAAGCAGAATGTGGCAGACGCAGTACTTCTTGCATTTCCGACCCCTAGTGCAAAGCTTGCCCTAGTGTGTGACGCATCTGATGTTGCTATCGGAGCCGCGCTGGAGCAACAGTCAGACGACGTATGGAAGCCACTAGGATTTTTCTCTAAAAAAACTCAGCAATGCAGAGAAAAATTACAATACTTACGATAGAGAACTGCTCGCTATTTTTGAAGCCGTAAAGTACTTCAAGCACATGATTGAAGCTCGCACTTTCATCATCAAGACGGATCACAAGCCGTTATTGTACGCATTTCAACAACGCACCGAAAATATGTCTCCGCGTCAACTCCGACAATTGGGATTCATTTCACAGTTTTCAACAGCGATAGTTCACATAAAAGGCACCGACAACACAGTCGCAGACGCTTTTTCTCGACTCTGTGCGATCACCTCACCAACAGCAGTAGATTTGGAGCAGTTCAAAAAGGCACAGGAAACAGATCCTGAACTGGAAGAGTTGCTGAAAGACAATTCGTCTTTAAAACTTTAGAGCGTACGCTACAACGAAAACATAGAGATCTTCTGCGATGTGTCGACTGGGCATGTCCGACCATACGCGCCAAGAACTCTTCGACATCAAGTTTTCTCCTTCGTGCACAATTTGTCCCATCCGAGTGGGAGATCCACATTGAAGCAGATTCGCCAAAAATACGTGTGGCCTTCAATGAATCAGCAGGTCACAAGTTGGTGCAAACACTGCATGGCATGTCAACGATCGAAGATACACAGGCACAATCACATAGTACCTGACAAGATCCTCGTTCCAGATGGAAGGTTCGACCACGTGCATCTAGACATCGTAGTTATGCCGTTAGATCAAGGCTATCGGTATTGCATAACTATGATTGATCGTTTCTTCAGTTGGCCTGAAGCCGTGCCACTGAAGGACATCACAGCAGAGACGGTAGCAGCAGCGTTCTGGTCAAATTGGGTAGCACGTTTTGGTACGCTGAAAACGATAACCACCGACCAACGCTCACAATTCGAATCCGCCATTTTCAAGGAGCTTGCTCAACTAGTCGGCAGCAAACGCATACACACGACAGCGTATCACCCGCAATCGAACGGAATGATTGAAAGGTGGCACAGATCGTTCAAGTCAGCGTTAATGTGCAATGCAGGTACTTCGTTGCTACAGCTACTACCAACGGTATTGCTCGGACTTCGGACATGCTATAAACAAGATCTGAGAGCGTCTACGTCAGAAATGTTGTATGGAGTACCACTTCGTCTACCCAACGAGTTCTTCGAGGATCTGGACTTCAACTCAAACCCTTCTTCGTTTTTGTCAACATTTCGAGAGCACATGCGTCAGATACGACCATCGCAAGCATCGCATCACATCAAGGCCAAGATGTTCCTAATCAAAGGGATCGAGCATTGCTCACATGTTTTTATTCGAACCGATGCCGTCAAGCAGCCTCTTGAGCCACCGTATACAGGACCTTTTGAAATCTTTCGCCGTCAGACCGACAGGGTATATGTACTGAAGATCAACAACAAAAAGTCGCGGTATCAGTCGACCGTCTAAAGCCCGCATTTGTCGTCAAAGATGAAGTCAACACAGAAGCACAACAACAATCCAATTGCACTCCTCGTACATACGAGAAACGCAACCGGGTGCAGTTTACAGATTCGTGACGAAGTCGCTGGAGAGGGAGTATTGTGGCGACCCAGTGGCGCCCCCTAGCGACATTCATCCAAACCAAAAGTATCTCATGCAGCCCTGCATACGAGACGATAGTTCGATAACTATACTTCTGAGATCGAGACTCTTCGAAAGCCACGCGCGCATCTTAAGCCTACAGCTCTATATTCATTTAATCACAAATAAAGTAATTTAATATATAAAAGACAATATCGAATGGTTCAAGTAACCATTGACCGTCTATCGATATTTCGATATTCAGAGGCTACCATAACAGTATATCTTGTGAGTTTGGTCCGGATATCTTGGAAAAATATTGTTGTTCATACAAGAGCTTGTACGAGTATTTTGACCGATTGATGCTATGGAAGCTATTTGATAACCCACCTTTGCCAACACAGTTTTCTTTTAATAATAGAAGCCCAAAAAATTAGTATAAATATATTGTTTAGTTTTTCGGGTTTAAATTAATTCCTATGTTTGCAGCACACATAAATCGCATGCGACAACAAAATAACCGCGCATGCAAACACTTATGACAATGTTATTATACCATTAAAGTACTCGCGAATACCATCATTGGATGTGATTTGTTAAATATTTCTCAATCATAGCTCCAACAGATTCAAAAATTACGCTAAAATTTGTGTACGAATATAATACGTTGACTCAAATTGTGTCAGAATGTAAAAGATAATTTCAAACACACAATCAGTCAGTTTGAATGAGAAATAAACATGCCACCATTAATGCGTTTCAGGAAAAAATTATAATAATAATAATTATATTATGCACTAAGTACGTATAATAAAACTTAATACTTCACTCATGCAAAGGAGCAAGGCATGCATACGATAATCAGAACATAAATAATAGTTTTACAAATCCTCTTATATAATTATCCATAAATTAGAACCGCGTACTTAAGCTTGATTCACAATTATTTTGTATATTGAAACCAATGTCTTTTGTCATAAATTCTGTATTAGAAATATTGGAATTCAAATTACTAGTAAAAATCCTGTATTCGAAATTTTGGGATTCATGTTTTAATTGCAATGAAGCTTCACCAATAGGATTTAGATATGCTTTTATAACGCTTAACTTTAAATGCCTATTTTCGGTGGAGACCAGCTGCCGGGCGAAACATTTTGCTTTTTAGGGCAGATATATAGATGGAACTCTTTTTCACCTCATCAATTGCATGAAGCGTGCGCTGCGGCTCGGTGAGATACCAAATCCACAATAGCCTGCTGAAACGCCAAAGCTTCTCTTTATCCTGTGATAAAAATAACCATTAATTACCAATTGGAAAATCGTACTTTACAGACTTACCATACGCTCCATGATTGACTCCTGGAATTGAGTGCGCAATTTTCGTAATGACTCTTCAAAGCTCTGCTCTTGCTGCACAATATTCAACATTGTACATAAATATGAAATATTCTCAAACATGGGCTGTTCCAGTGGCGAGTCGAACACAAAAGGACGCAGCTTTTGTTCCAAATGCTTGCTTTTAAGTAACATAATACATCACATGTGCAATTATAATTCATACATTTTACTTACAGGTCGGCAAGCTGCTCCTGCACGTCCATTTGCGACTTTGTATTCAACATCGTTTGCAGCGCAGAAGCCAAAGGTCGACCAAACTTTTCGTATTCATACAGACAACTCTTAGTCTCACGATAGCAGATGCACTGACAGAGATGCGCAGACAATTGACTGCATAATTGATGCAAAAAATGAGCGGAGGTGGCTTTGGAACTGGTACTCAACGAGCACATTGTTTGCACGCGTTGCCAACACTCTCGTGCTTGAGTACAGATGCTTATGGAGCTGTCGGTCCAGTTTCTTTTCTTTTCCAAGTCTAACTGTATTGCTATCCAAATTAGTTCAGCTTTTGATAGTGCATCTGAAACTACACGTGTAAGCTGCTTGTCATTTTTGCGACGACGCAAGGCACGCTCCAATTTCTGCTTTGTATTTTTGCAAAGTACAAGCTCAATACGTTGATGTATGTACTGCTGCACATGTAAAGTCAGAGCGTTAAGCAGAGTTTCATAGGTGTTCTTCAGATGGGTATCATTATCAATTTGCAATTCCTGTGCTTCTCGAGTCATATCAACTAAGCTGATGCAGTAGATTTGATTTAGATTGATGTGATCTATCATTGCTTGAGTAGCTTTTACTTTAGCTTTCTCCTTCATATAAGCGAGAGTGTAATACTGAATACTGTGTATTTAAAAGTGTGTGAATTAATGTGCGTATCTTATACTATGTTTTTAAGGATCATTTCATGCATTCTGAAATTTGCGAAATCAAAATTGCCTCCGCTTATAAAGTACTCGACGAAGCTACGGTATAAAAACAGGCGGGATAGTCGGGGCTGAAGCGAAAGTCAAAAACGATATGCTACAGTCAAAGTCGACTGTAAATGATCCTGTACTTTTTCTGTAAAACTCTGAACTATTCCTAAGATAGGAATCATATCATATCATATGATCATATTTGACAAGTATATTAGGATCGAAATATTACTTAGTATATCTGGTGAGATTGGTCCGGATATCTTGGAAAAATATAGTTGTTTATACAAGAGCTTGTACGAGTATTTTGACCGATGGAAGCTATATGATATACTTGTCCGAATTGAATTACATTTTGCAAAAGAATTAATAGCGTAATTATACGTTAAGTTTGATTCGGATAGCTTTGTAAACCCACCTTCGCCAACACAGTTTTCGATTATTAATAGAAGCCCAAAGTATAAGTATAAATATATTGTTTAGTTTTTCAGGTTTAAATTAATTCCTTTGCTTGCAGCACACATAAATCGCATGCGAATATGATTTGTTAAATATTTCTCAATCATAGCTCTAACGGATTAAAAAATTACGCTAAAATTTGTGTACGAATGTAACGTCCGCCACGCGAGATTAGCCCATATAAAAACGGTATTAAGAATTTAAAAATTTGCACCATACGTTTCAATCACCAAAATACTTTTGAGCAAAATCAAACTTAATCTGGCTTAAAAAATCTAGGGAAGGTATGCATTTCGCACTGCCGATATTTATCAATATAATGTGATCTGTTTTTTCTACAAAACTCATCCTGTAGCAATCGTGGTTTTGCACATCAGAAAATGTATGATCATAAAGATTCATACAAATAAACTTGATATAGTTGTGGGTATTCTTCAATTTTTCAGTATTTTGTCAAAAATAACCAATGATTTGCTTGGTACGAGAAACCCACTCAGGTTGGTACATCGAGCAGATCGTTTATATATCAGCTACATGAAAAATTAGCCCAAATCTAGTACATTTTGGCAAGTTGTTTTAAAAGCTAAAAATATGTGAGCAAACCGAGTTTCAGTTCAATAGGTAAAAAAACTGCAACGTTAGTGCAAATCGGCTAGACCAGTTACACGGTAGCGATAATTAATACATGAAAATATAGCATTAAGAACTGATATTTTGATTATACCCTGTGCCAGTTAAAAATGAGCAAAATAGGGTATAATGAATTTGTGTAAGTGTATGTAACAGACAGAAAGAGGCATCTTCTAATATATAAAGTATATATATTCTGAATCAGTATCAATAGCCGAGTCGATTGACACCTGTCCGTCTGTCCATGTGTACGAACGCGTGGATCTCAGCAACTATAAGAGCTAGAGACTTCAAATTTGGAATGTAGGTTTCTGAATATTCAATCAAGTTTATTTTTAATTTTCGATATCAAGCCCCGTTTGTTTTAAAATTAGAAAAGTCACCATAACAAAAGCAATGTTAAAGTTAGAGACTTGAGATTTGGCACACATGATAAGAAACTTGGGCTTAATTGGCCCAGAATATTTCATCGCGATGCCACGCCCCCTTCGCCTACAATTGGAAAAAGCTGATAACAAGAGCAGAGAGAAATCCCATAAAACGAAAAATATTAAAGCTAGAGTCCTGAATTTTGGCACATAGGACGGGTATCAGGGTTTTAACGTATCCTGGAAATTCCATAGCGATCGGATAATAATCTCGGAAGTTATGCAAAAAAATCTTAAATTCCCATATAATGGTCACTTTTAAAACTGAAGCCTTGAATTTTGGCACACAGGACAAGCATCGGGGTCATAATGTATCCTGCCAATTTCACCGCGATCGGATAATAAACTCGGAAGTTATTCAAAACTCAATATTACTCAGTGTCAGACCAAAGGAAGAAGAAGAGCATATTGACGTTACAACGCGTTATGGGAATTATGAGTGTTACTCTTATTTCCATTTTCAAGAATAAATAAAGGGTCTCTCATAGTCGACTTGGACTGTAGCCTTTCCGACTGGTTTTAACTCGAACTGTGTTAATGAAACTACTTTAGAAATATAAAACTGTTATTTTGAAATGTAATTTAGAATAAAACTATGTATTTTTGACAAAAGTAGATATTTTTTTATAATTAAACACGTAAAATATGCAAAGATAATAGTCCTCAACTTTGACCGCCGATCTATTACCGGCTTTTTAAATTTTGGAAATATCTCATTTGGTTCAAAAGATATGATTTTTGCAACGCTAGCCGCCCCCAACGGGCCACTGTGCGACGCTCAAAGTTTCTCACAAGTTTTTTTACTTATCTGAATGAGTAAAATAAAAATAAATAAATAAATTGTTTATTATTATTAAAATTATCCTCCTACGCGTTTCGGATCCTTTTTTCGAGCCTTTTTATTAGTCTTAATAGCCCGGAGAAAAAATAAACTCATAATATTCCTTATTGGCCCAACCATATAAAATCATAAGTAAATAATATTATTCTAGATCATAAACTTAAATTTTCTGAATATATCTCTAAAAAGGTTAGTAAAGCTATGTCAGTTTTGGGTTTTATAAAGAGGTGGTCGAAAGACTTCGATGCCCCTGTATAACAAAGACTCTATACATCATTAGTACGTCCGATTTTGGAATACGGTTCATGCGCTTAGTGTCCACAATATAATGTTTACCAAGATCGAATTGAATCGGTGCAAAAAAAATCCTGTGCTGGTCTTCAAAGAAATGTATTTTCATTATAATGGGATTTAAATATATTGCTTGAAGTCGATTTTGCTTGCATTGAGAGTAGGTAGCTTGCGATAGTCTGGCAACACAGAACTGCGACTGTTGATTTGGAAATTATTGATGTGTATCGCCACACCGGCCGGCAGGACAAATCAAATTATCACATGTGCTCTCGCTTACGCAAATGGCATTTTCATATACACTCTAGCTCTGGCCAACAACTATGAAATAATGGATTTAAAACAAATTCCTTAATATCTCCTTTATTATTGGATCAATCGCGAAAAAAACTTGTAGCAAATTGTTATATTTTGTTACATCATGTGTTACATGTGTTTTCTTAACAAACATCCGTGTAAGCAATCGCTAATATTAAAATTACGTTACCCTGTAGCATTCAGCTTTTCACAAAATGTATAGTTATGAGTGTGGCCGTCAGTATTTTGCACTGACTCCATGTATTGCGTCACACTGACACAATGGGGCCATTCAGCAGATAATTCAATCAGTAATCGCTACTTTATTTATGATCAATCAGTAATCAGTACCTGCTGAATGACATGATACATTTTTTAACAAAACAGCCTACTACATGAAAAGTAAACACAGAAAAGCAGAACATAAACAGCTGATTGTCATAAAGAATCAGTAATCAGTATCATGTACAATACATTTTTTGTGACACCGATACCAAACTCTGGTATTTTTGATTGTCGAAAATTTCCTGCTGAATGTAAAAAATAGTAATGAGGTATCATGATTGGTGATCAGAATTACCTGCTGAATCCCACCTCTGTATAGCGCCACAGCGCACAGTGGTCGATTTGGCGAATTTAGCTGTTTTTAATTAATAACTTCAACATTATTCACCGTATATTTAATATGTAATTTTTATCATATAAAAACAAATTTTCTGCACAATAAAATAAAAATAATTTTTTTTTTAGATTAAAAATATTTTTTTTTATTTTAAAAATTTTTTATACTTAAAAATTTTTTTTAAATTTATTTTGACAGGAAAAATTCTATTTAATAGAAAAAAAATATTTAAAATTAAAAAAAAAAATTTTTACCTTTTTTTTTGTTCACTGAGAGACACTTGCTCATAGCGCCATATGAAAAAAGGTTCCTTTTTATAGCCTGTGCCCATTAAAAATGGGCAAAAAAGGCTATAATGAATTTGTGTGAATGTATGTAACAGGCAGAAGGAAGCATCTCCGACCATATAAAGTATATATATTCTTAATCAGTATCAATAGTCGAGTCGATTGACACCTGTCCGTCTGTCTGTCCGTCCGTCCGTCCGTCTGTCCGTCCGTCTGTATGAACGCGTGGATCTCAGCAACTATAAGAGCTAGAGACTTCAAATTTGGAATGTAGGCTCCTGAATACCATACGCAGATCAAGTTTATTTTCAATTTTCGATATCATGTCCCGTTGGTTTTAAAATTAGAAAAATCACCATAACATAAGCAATGTTAAAGCTAGAGACTTAGGATTTGGCACACATGATAAAAATCTTGGGCTTAATGTGTCCTGAAAATTTCATCACGATGCCACGCCCCCTTCGCCCATAACTCGAAAAAGCTGATAGCAGTTTTATAGCTAGAGACTTAAGATTTTGCACACATGGTAAGTATCCTACTCTCAATGTGTGCTACAAATTTCAGTACGATCGGATACTGAACTCAGAAGTTATTCAAGAAACAAATTTATGCAGCGCAGCAGATGCGTCGCGGCGCAGTAACAGCGCAGTCGCTGTGCCGCGGCGACGATATAACGAATGAAAAGACGCGTTTGTTCATGTACATATGTTTGATTTGCCTTTCGTCTGTTGTGGCGCTAAACATAAACAATCAACAGCCACAGACCAGTGTTGCCAGACTATCGCAAGCTACCTACTCTCGATGCAAGCAAAATCGACTTCAAGCGATATATTTAAATCCCATTATAATAAAAATACTTGTCTTTAAAGGCCTGCACAGGGTATCCTACTGTCGCGCCCGCTCGACTGATCGGCTTGTTACCACTGACATTGAACCTAAAAAGTTAGTTTTCTTGAAAAGTTGCGAAAAGTTGCAAAAATGTTTATAAATTTCACGATCACAAAACATATTAATTTATTAAATTGGAATTAGCTTGAATCCGTTTGAATCCCTTTAGTGGCATTTCACTGAAGTCAGGTGATTGCTATTATGAAAAGGTTAGTTTTAAGGCTATGTTCTACATCAAAGTATGACTAAATGAGATAAGCACAAGTAACAAACAAAAATTATTTACATAATACTTACCTTTATCTTTAAAAAAAACCAACAAACTTGTTTTGGAACTAATTTTTAAAATTTTTCTGACGAAAATCTTACTGACGTGCAAATCGGCTGGAAATTTTTCTGCAACAAGTGCAGAAACATATTTTGACTTTGAAAGCTCACAGATGATCAACTATCGATAAAAAATTCAAACGATGAGTGTTTCTGACATCAGTGGGATGTCAGTTATAAAGAAAAAAAATTGGCGGCTAGCTCCACTTTGAATTTTGAATTAAATGCAGCTAATTTCGCCAAATCGACCACTGTGCAGCGGTCGACAGCGCAAATCATCAGGTTTTCGTTTGCAAATGGAATTTTCATATGCTCTCCCGCTTTGGCCAAAAAAATGATTTAAAACAAATTCCTTAATATCTCCTTTATTTATGGGTCGAACGGTATGATCGAAATTGCTCAGCGTGAGTTATACTTCAACTATCACTTATGTTAGGCTGAGTTATCTTAAAATTTGAGGGTGTGATAGACTTCTTCGAATTGCGTGGGTGGGGGTGAGATATCGAAAATTGAAAATAAACTTGATCTGCGTATGGTATTAAGGAACCTACATTCCAAATTTGAGGCCTAAAGCTCTTATAGCTGCTGAGATCGACGCGTTCATACTGACCGACGGACAGACTGACGGACAGGTGTCAAGCAACTCGGCTATTGATACTGATAAGGAATATATATACTTCATAGGGTCGGAGATGATACCTTATGCCTGTTACAAACATTTGCACAAATTCGTTATACCCTTTTTTGCCAATTTTTAATGGGCACAGGGTATAAAAATACAATAATACAGAATATGCGTCAAACGGTACTTCATGCACCCAAATCGGACTATCCATTCAAAAGATAATGGAATTAAAATTAAGATTTTGATGACGTCATTGGGCTGAGATGATCCTAGCGTGTAGTCTCTGAGATCTAGGTGTTCATACAGCCGGACAGCAGGACAGACGGACATGGCTATATTGACTCGGCTGTTGATACTGATCAAGAATATATATACTTTATGGGGTCTGCCAGACTTCCTTCGACCTGTTACGCACTATTTTTAATTATTTCCGAGTATATTTTTCGATCGAGATGAAATTTCCAGGACTTGGGAACCCTGATGGTACTCGTAACCTTGCACAAAATTTGCGAGACAGAAAAAGCTCGAAAAAGCACTTACGCATGCGAATCTACACGCACGCATATATACATTCGCTCAGGTTTCCAAAACCAACTAGTCATGCCGCTCGCAGATACTCGAATGATGCTCGAACGGAACGGAGACAGTCTCGTTTGGAACAATCAATCGTAAGTCGTAAGCACGCGACAAAATCAACAAAGTTTCTACTTTAACTGGCTTATTTATGTATTTTAACTGAAAATGTTTATGTATCCACTGCGCCAATGATACCATAGTTGATTGACTGAAAAATTTCAACTTTGTTTTTAGCACTTCATTTTAAATTTTTATAGCCTGTGCCCATTAAAAATGGGCAAAAAAGGCTATAATGAATTTGTGTGAATGTATGTAACAGGCAGAAGGAAGCATCTCCGACCATATAAAGTATATATATTCTTTATCAGTATCAATAGTCGAGTCGATTGACACCTGTCCGTCTGTCTGTCCGTCTGTCCGTCCGTCTGTCCGTCCGTCTGTATGAACGCGTGGATCTCAGCAACTATAAGAGATAGAGACCTCAAATTTGGAATGTAGGCTGCTGAATACCATACGCAGATCAAGTTTATTTTCAATTTTCGATATCATGTCCCGTTGGTTTTAAAATTAGAAAAATCACCATAACATAAGCAATGTTAAAGCTAGAGACTTGAGATTTGGCACACATGATAAAAAGCTTGGGCTTAATGTGTCCTGAAAATTTCATCATGATGCCACGCCCCCTTCGCCCATAACTCGAACAAGCTGATAACAAGAGCAGTTTTATAGCTAGAGACCTAAGATTTAGCACACATGGTAAGTATCCTACTCTCAATGTGTGCTACAAATTTCAGTACGATCGGATATTGAACTCAGAAGTTATTCAAGAAACAAATTTATGCAGCGCAGTAGCAGCGCAGTCGCTGCATCGCGCCCACGATATAATGAACGAAAAGACGAGTTTGTTCATGTATGTTTGATTTGCCTTTCGTCTGCTGTGGCGCTAAACATAAACAGACTATCGCAAGCTACCTACTCTCGATGAAAGCAAAATCGACTTCAAGCGATATATTTAAATCCCATTATAATAAAAATACTTGTCTTTAAAGGCCTGCACAGGGTATCCTACTGTCGCGCCCGCTCGACTGATCGGCTTGTTTTTTCGAGCATTTGTTGGAAAATGCCCCAATTTGCTGCAGCCAACCTCTGTATATTCGAAGAAATATTTGCATCAAAACTTTATAATCCAACCGCGGTGAATTTTTTTTTAGCAAATTACATCGCGAATACAAATTTTGTGTGTGCCGAATGTTAAACGCCCCAGTCGGCTTTTCGTTCAGGCGTCTCAAATTCGGTACGGAGCGAGCACGGAAAATTTCATGTGCTGGGGATCACATACCTAGAGCCGCAACCTTTAATTAGCGAGTTCTGTAATAAGAATCGAGCGTTTCTTGGTGCGAAATCCCTGCAGCCGCGTAAGCTACGAAGTCTTGGGGTTTACTGAGCGAGCCATAGCGCTCGGCTGCATGAAACGCTGCACAGAACTCTTGTCTTATAGTGCGAATAGTATGCGGCTGCGTAAGCTACGAAGTCTTACGATTTGCTGAGCTCCCTATAGCGCTCTGCTGCATGAAACGCTGCACAGAATTTCCGGCTTATGGTGCGAATTATATGCAGCTGCGTTAGCTTCGAAGTCATACGATTTACTGAGTCTGTCTTAGCGTTCTGCTGCATGAAACGCTGCACAGAATTTGACACTTAACCATTTCAGCTTCAACTTTTTCAGTTGGCTGCATAAACTCCAAAGTTGCAAGTTATTAGAGGACAGATATTTAATTTATTATTAAATGCATAAATATACTATATATCCTATAATATAGTATATATGAAAAGAAATTTTAAAATGGATAAATATAAATTTTAAGTTTCCTCTTTTATTACTATTTATTAATAAAAATAAAATTAATGGAAAATTCATCTTTTACTTAAAAATTATGTCATAGGAAAAAAATAGTTTCATAGTAAATAATTAGAATATTGATAAACGTTATTTGTAGGCATCGACATTAGATTAATGCTTGAAAAAAAAAAATTATTTATTAATTGCATTTTGTCATTGAAAATTAAATTGATGCGGTAATCGATTAATTCAAAGTTAAAGTTTTTCAACAATAAATTGAAAAATGGTAAGTTGTGACTTTTATTATGCAATAATTATAATTTCCAATGTTTGTATTAAAGTAATATATCCTATTTTATACATTACTGTGTTGAAAATACATAAATGCATGCATATGTCGCTGTTTGCCAATATGTGAGGTAAGTTACTGCGTAAATAACTTAAATGCGAAATATGTATATAATATTTGCAATTGTTATTATTTTCTTTAAGATCAATTGAAAGGACATTCAAAGTAAGTAAATTAATTAAATTAGCAAAATTGGTTAATATATGAAACTAATGTATTTACTTTTACTTTTTGTTTATATTCAGGGATAATATAAATATTATATAAGTTTTAGTTTACGTAAATTTTATAAAATATTATTGAAAATAAAAATATACAATTATGCAATTTCAAAGTTTATAGAATATTTTAATTCAATGCCGCCGCGCAGTTATCCGGTCCCTGGGGGTGGAAAATTACAAAATGATTTTTAGCACTTTTTCTAACTGGATTCCCAATACGAATTCCAACTAGAATCTCAAATTTAATCCCAACCACATTTCCCTACTGCACGCATAGCGATCTGAACAGTATGCAGCCGAGCACTATGGCGTGCTCAGAAAACCGTTCGACTTCGTAGCTGACCCGGCCGCATACTTTTAGAGATTTCCTACCGAATTACCACGCATGTGTAAAAACGAATGAAACTTTTACGCTTTTACGAATGTACGCTGTACAACCTTGTAAGCGCTCTTGGCAAATATGTATACTTTTCTGCACAAAATGGATGACTGGGGCTTCAATGACGCTCATTAAAAAAGTATAAGGGTCTCTTAAAGTTGAAAAAAATGTGCGTAACAGTTATAAGAAAGTTTGGCAGGCCCCATAAAGTATATATATTCTTGATCAGCATCATCGATATAGCCATTTAGTGTTGTGTCTGTCTGTCCTGCTGTCTGAACAACTAGATCTCTGAGACTATGAGAGCTACTCACCAATTTTGGACAAAATACTACTATAGTTTGCACGTCCCCACAAAACGAAAAAAAAAACCATTCGGAAAGGCTACAGTCGAAGTCGACTATGAGAGACCCTTTACTTATTCTTCAAAAAAAAAACCAGTCGAAAAGGCTACAGTCGAAGCCGACTGTAAGAGACCCTTTACTTATTCTTCAAAAATGATATAATAGTAACAAACTTAGATACTTATCCTTATATATAAACCTAAATGTATTTGTCGCCGCTCGAATTAGCTTCCGATTAATAAAATAAAATCGGTACCCAGTGAGCACCACGGGGAGGCCACTACAGATGTAATGGGGTCATTTAACCCAAAAGTAGTTCCGTTTAAAAATTATAGTCGACTTTTGACACAACAAATTTGGCACACGATCGAACGAAACGCAAAAAAGAATTTCCAAACGCTGAAAGCAAACGCACATACATATGTAGAGAAAAGCGTTAAGCGTTGGAGAGAACGAAAAAGCGCAACGTGATATCCAAAATCTGTTAAGTGCACACATACATACATATGTAAGCACGCGCCAAATAGTTGAGCATGCATGTGTATGTTACACATGCATAATTAACATTCAAAGGCCAACATATTGAATAACATTTAAAAAAGAACGTAACCATTGAGGATCGAACCCTGAATCTCCGCACAAAAAGCAAGAACTCTAAGACCTAGGCCATCGCAGCACCTTAGCACCTTCTCCTTATTCTCTTTACTTCTGCTTTATATTGTATTTCTTTAGCTCTAGGTATTTCTACACCAAATTGTGTCATGTTAATATACATGCATGTATGTATGCATGAGTTTTGATTATAGTACATTGGCATTTACAGTCGAATTTGTTTGAGAAATATTGTTTTACTTAATTATTGTATTTATTTATATCTTTTTAATTTACGATAATAAAGATGAGAAAAAATTAATAATAATTATAATAATAAAGATGAGAAATTAATAATAATAATAATATAAGTACAGAGCAAAGAAAAAGGTTCCAAAAATTATTAAATAAATTGCAAAGGTTAAAAAAAATTA
The DNA here is from genome assembly GCA_958299025.2 of Drosophila histrio. NCBI lineage: Eukaryota > Metazoa > Arthropoda > Insecta > Diptera > Drosophilidae > Drosophila > Drosophila histrio. The sequence goes on from OY282582.1 coordinate 731,175, forward strand.
AGATCAAATTGACATAAAATAAAAAATACAATTATGCATAGCTGGGTATCGAACCGGGGACCCGATTGCATAAATCAAGCACTCTAGCCAATGGACCACTTGTCACATTTTCATTCATTTAACAAATTGTAGTTTTGTTTACTGTAAGGAAATGCTGTCTATTATTTTGGTTTGTTGAATCTATAAATATATATTGCTGCAGGTTGCTTCACCCTAAATCTGTATAAGGAGAAATTTATTTGTTTAATATCTTTGGCATTTATTATCCGATCTTACTGAAATTTTCAGCACACATCTGGGAAATAGCAATCTCTGTGTATATTAAATCACAAGTATCTATCTTCTAAACTGTGCTTGTTATTAGTATTTAAAAATTTTGATTTCGATTATTGGGGGCGGAAGGGCCTTGACCTTTGTGCAGCCCTTAGGAGTATTCTCACCAAATTTGGTGACCCTAGCTCTTATAGTCTCTGAGATCTAGGCGCTCATACGCCAGCACAGACGGACAGACGGACATGGCTATATCGACTCGGCTGGTGATGCTGATCAAGAATATATATACTTTATGGGGTCTGCCGGACTTCCTTCGACCTGTTACGCACATTTTGACAAACTTAATAGACCCTTTTAAACTTCTTTTTAAAAAGTAAAGGGTCTAATAAGATTAACACTAATAGTACCCCATAGCGCGTTGTAACGTCAACATGCTCTTCTTCCTTTGGCCCGACACTGAGTAATATTGAGTTTTGAATTACTTCCGAGTTTATTATCCGATCGCGATATATTAGGACCCCGATGCTCGTCCTGTGTGCCAAAATTCAGGACTCAAGCTTTAATATTTTTCGATTTATGGGATTTCAAAAATTTTGTTTTCAATTTACGGAGGCGGAAAGGGGCGTGTAAAAATTTTAACATAAACTTGATCTGCTTAGCCCATAGACGAACCACCATACCAAATTTTGTGACTCTAGCTCTAATAGTCACTGAGATCTAGGCGCTCATACAGACAGACGGACATGACTCGGCTGTTGATGCTGATCAAGAATATATATACTTTATGGGGTCTGCCGGACTACTTTCGACCTGTTACGCACATTTTGACAAACTTAATAGACCCTTTTTACTTTTTTTTTAAAAAGTAAAGGGTCTAAAAACCAGTCGGAAAGGCTACAGTCGAAGTCGGCCCCTTACTTATTCTATAAAAAGGAAATAGTACTAATATTCTAGAAACAACTACAAAAATCGTTGTTGGGATTCCGTGCTTAATGATTTTGAAAAACTAAAAGCCCTATTTGCGAAAATCACGTATGCGCATTTTCCGAATTTTTATACCCTGTGCCCATTGAAAATGGGCAAAAGTGGTATAAGAATTTGTGTGAATGTATGTAACAGGCAGAAGGAAGCATCTCCGACCCTATAAAGTATATATATTCTTGATCAGTATCAATAGCCGAGTCGATTGACACCTGTCCGTCAGTCTGTCCGTCTGTATGAACGCGTGGATCTCAGCAACTATAAGAACTAGACTTCAAATTTAGAATGTAGCTCCCTGAATACCATACGCAGATCAAGTTTATTTTTAATTTTCGATATCTCACCCCCCGCCCACGCAAATAGAATAAAACTTCAAATTCCAAGATAATTCAGCCTAAAATGACTGATAGTTGTAAATGACGCTGAGCAATTTGCTGCAAGTTTCATCGCGATCGACCCATAAATAAGGGAGATATTAAGGAATTTGTCCTTATTCCATTTTTTGGCCAAAGCGAGAGAGCATACAAAAATTCCATTTGCGCAAACGAGAACGCATATGATAATCTGATGTTTGGCACTGTCGGCCGCTGTGTGGCGCATTGTGTCATGTGGCGCCATCCATCGGCCACACTCAGAACTATATTTGAAATGTAAATTAATATTATAATAAGTTAACAGAATAACCACGCCTAGCAATTTTCTGCAAGTTTCATTGCGATCGACCCACAAATAAAGGAGATATTAAAGAATTTCTCTTATTAACATTATTTCATAGTTGTTGGCAAGAGCGACAGAGCATATGACAATCTTCTTTGCACTATTGCTCGCCTTGTTTTTCTTTCGGGAATGTAAAATTTATATTTGCTACTGTTTACACTCATCTTCGTTGAGATAACACAGCTTAAATTTACAGAATAACAGCGCTAAGCAATTTGCTGCAAGTTTCATAGCGATCGACTAATTAATAAAGGAGATATTAAGGAATTTGTTTTATTGCCATTATTTCATTATAATTGGCCAGTTGTCCAACACTGTCCTACATTAGTTTAAAAGTTGTCCAGCACTGACAAACTGAATAATTACTATTATTATATTAATTTATATTTGCGATTGCTAACACGTATGGTTGACAATTCTACGTTTCTATCATAGGATTACAATAACTTAAATTTTCTGAATTACCAAAACCCATACATATATAAACATTGCTTAAAATTTAAAAAAAAAAAATGATTTGACGCGCAATGTAATAACTGCAGTGTAAGAGAGAGTAACATGGAGTGTTGCCAGACTACATACAGAGCACTTCCACTATAATTAAAATACTTTTCCCAAAATACTTTTAATTCAAGACCTGCACAGGGTATCCTACTGTCGCGCCCGCTTGACTGATCGGCTTGTTTTTTATGCCAATTTGTTTGTAATCACCAACCGCATCTGCACCCAAAATATTAAATTTTAATTGTATATATTTACGGAGATATTGGCCTATCAATTATAACATAAGCGACACACGATTTTGTTGGTGTTCGCGAAAATATCGTAAGCGACAAATACCCAAATATGGATGTATGCAAGTGCATAGAAGAGAACTGTTCAAAGCAAGATTAAGCGAAACCGAATTAGAAATGAAAGGAGACCGAAAAAGTGCCGTTAGATGGAAAGAAAACAACGAAGGAAATAAGTTTGTATTGCGATACTTGCGCAGGACAAAATCGAAATAAGGCCATGTTGACCAAGATTTCTTATTTTATAAATTCATATAAATTTATTACATATTTGTTGCCAGGTCAGACAATGATGCCAGTTGAGTCGGTTCATAGCTCAATATAATATAATAGCACCCATATAAAGTTAAGTTTTTAGGTAAAAAGTATATGTAAGCTTGCTCAGTCAGCCACTTTTAAAAAATAGTGCATTAAATTAGAATACGGGTATTTTCAAAACAACTATTAATATAAGTTTTTGCCATCGTTTAAATCATTTATATTCAAAAGTAAAAGTTTAATGACTTAAAATCACTTTGTGAAAAAAATAATTCCAAGCCAATTTCATTAGGAATATTTTAGCCTTAAGAAAGCGACGAAGATGATTAAAACAAAACTACTTTAATTTCTTCACTCTGTCAACTCACATATTTAACTAACTTCAAGCAATTTTTTGAAAAATTTTTTAAAAAAATTTAAAAAATACATATTTAAAATTAAACAATAAAATTGTATCAAAAACATTGAACGTAAAGGACATATTTATACCCTGTGCCCATAACATGCATAAGGAGGCATTTCCGACCCAATAAAGTATACACATTCTTGATCAGTATCAATAGCCGAGTCGATTGAGACCTGTCCGTCTGTCTCAACGCACCGATCTCAGCACCTATAGGAGCTCAGAACTTAAATTTTTGAATGTAGGGTTTCTGAATACCATTTTTAATATCTCTTTCCACTTTCACGCAAATCGGAAAACCTATCTTAACCACACATTTTAAGATAACACAGCTTGACTTAACAGAGTTGAAGTATAACTCACTCTAAGACATTTGTTGCAAGTTTCATAGCGATCAACCCATAAACAGGAATTTGTTTTAAATCCTTTATTTCATATTTGAAACAATTTTCGTATTAACAGTCACATTCCAGTGTTGCGACACTATTGCAAGCAATCTACTCTCGATACAATCAACATGGATTTCGAGCGATATATTTAAATACATGTACACATAATTATGTAAAAACAATCCCATTATAAATACATCAAGATACGTTTTCATTAAGTCCTGCACATGGGGCGAAGGGAGCGAGCCATCTAATATTAAAGATAAACGTGACCTGTTATCATTTGCTTAAATCGATTGCAGCCATTACCCTGATGTAAGCTTTGCGAGTTAGACAGTTCTAATCTGTTCAAGCCCAGCTCACCTGTTTGCCAAGCAGTGTAATAAAACGCTAGCCCTTTATCTGGAAACTCCGTCTTAGTTTATCTTAGAGCCAACTGGCTGAATCGCTTGCCAAAATATTCTTTAACCCATTTCGGCATCTTTAGCAACTACGTCTGATGAACTTACAGAAAACTAACGTTTAATAATTTAGTGACATCGCACAAGTCTTAATATAAGCGAAAGTTAGCTTATATTATGCCTGATATATACATTTGAAAAAATCGATTATAACCTTTTTATAATAAGCCGATTAGTCGAGCGAGCACGACTGTAGGAAACCCTGTGCAGGTCCTCAAAGAAAAGTATTTTCATTATAATGGGATTTAAATATATTGCTTGAAGTCGATTTTGTTTGCATTGAGAGTAGGTAGCTTGCGATAGTCTGGCAACACTGGACTGCAGCTGCTCATTGTTTATGTTTAGCGCCACAACGCTACGCGTCTTTTCTTTCGTTATATCGTCGCCGCGGCGCAGCGACTGCGCTGTTATTGCGCTGCGACGCATCTGCTGCGCTGCATAAAATTGTTTCTTGAATAACTTCTGAGTTCAATATCCGATCGTACTGAAATTTGTAGCACACATTGAGAGTAGGATTCTTACCATGCGTGGCAAATCTCAATTCTCTAGCTATAAAACTGCTCTTGTTATCAGCTTTTTCGAGTTATGGGCGAAGGAGGCGTGGCATCGCAATGCAATTTTCAAGACTTATTAAGCCCACGCTTTTTATCATGTGTGCCAAATATCAAGTCTCTAGCTTTAACATTGCTTATGTTATGGTGATTTTTCTAATTATAAAACCAATGGGGCTTGATATCGAAAATTTAAATAAACTTGATCTGCGTATGGTATTCAGGGTCCTACATTCCAAATTTGAAGTCTCAGCTCTTATAGTTGCTGACGGACGGACGGACAGACAGGTGTCAATCGACTCGGCTATTGATACCGATTCAGAATATATATACTTTATAGGGTCGGAGATGCTTCCTTCTGCCTGGTACATACATTCACACAAAATCATTATACCGCTTTTGCTGAATATATTAAAATATGTGAGTTCTTTCAAATAAGTCCGTTAGTCGAATACATGAAATGATGTCGTGAAATGGGCTCCGTATAAACAGAGAGATACGTGTATGTAACTATAAATGTATTTGCCGACTTACGAGTTTTGTAAATTTAGCAGCTTGCAGTTAACTTGCTGCATGTCCCCTTCACTGCCTTCAAAATCGGAATATTCCTGTAATTTAAAATTGTTCTTCAAATAGAGGCCAAAATACTGCATGCAAGAGTCGCATTTAAGGAAGTACTGCCTCAAAGACAGCTGGTGCATAAACACTGGTGGAATTTGCTGTATGGTGAAACCTTTGTTAGCCTCCTCGCTCAGTTTACAGTTTTCACAATGCATCTCCTTTAATATGCGAGCCTTGGTTTGGCAGGCGGTGATAAATTCCACCTCCGCATTGTACAGCGGCAAAGATGCGCAATCCAAGGCGCTCAGATTAGTATTAAGACTATGCTTTGTGTTCCTTTAACAAGTTTGAACTGTAAATCATTCTACTTCTGGAGAGGTGTCGTTATTTATTTATCGTTGCTTACTGTATATCCTCTAGCAGTATGGAATAATCGAGTGTTGCTTCCTTAATCCCTGTTATCTCAAACATACAGGCGTCAATATCTGTAAACGTGTATTTCAGTAGGCCAGTATTATTCGACATGATCCGCTGAACCTTCAATAGCATCTCAGGTTCCTGAAACCCCTCACCACGCTGCTGCATTTCATCTCGCTCCAAGAATTCTTGTAGTGTGAGAATATTTGAGTCGGTGATATTCTGCGACAAAAAGTTGAACAACTTTTCGAACAGTTCGTCGTAAATTATCCATTGATTAGAGCTGTCGAAGCCAAGTTTTTTAAGCATCTCCGAGTTCTAGAAAATATGCAATGGTTATGTTTTCTAAATTACAATATGTTATACTTACATTTAGCATATCTCCCATATCGAATAATTATGCACTAAGATATATATATATACTCTATTTAATGAAGAAATCCGCGACTATTAGTAGAGCTGGAAATAAAATCGATTCGAAAATTGATTAGTCGATTTTGTCCCCGAATCGCGAATAATCGATTTAATATTTAAGAATCGATTAAAATCGAGTAAATCCCATCACAACTAGGTGAAGCGCCGCGACGACGCGTCTTTAGCAAGTCGCAT
>OY282582.1:737785-768584 GCA_958299025.2 Drosophila histrio
CGGCGCCTCAGTTCCGACCACTTCTGGTGCTATCCGGAAGATACGCCAAAAGTCGATCCCCAGGTAAGCTGTCTGCTCTAGATACGGGCAAAGATACACAATTATTTCCCTAATCTCGCCTCTGTATCCCACAGGTACTACCATTCGACCGGTAATCGAACAATCTTCCCCGGAAGCGGTGCGCACGGTTGACACGTACGGTGTCACGGGCAGATCTAACTCTTCTGCTAGTTCCCGGCATCCTCTTCCTAAGCGACTCACAGTCGCGCCCGAGTCGAGCAATCCACGCAGCTGCCGGCCCCCAGACTGATCTCTGCGAACACTCGGGGGTCGGACTGAGCGCTCCTGGTCCCTGCTTCTACCACCTGCCGCCTGACTTGGCGTCTCCGCCGGAATCGGTCGCGCGCCTTCTTCATCCTTTGCGTGACTAGTCGCATTCCGTCCAACAAGCGCTCATCGAATATTCGTTTGCGAGCATCGAGATATGCCCTAACTCATAAGGTAAGTGCCGTATATTATAATTCCTATTCCCTAACTTACTATGCTTATCCCTAACCTCCACCAGATCTAAACCTACTTCCTAGCGAGAGTTCTTTACGGGCGCGATTCTCCCGCCTTCATCGCGCTCTTCTGCCAGTTTCCCGAGCATTCGGGGCATTTCGGACTGAAGGTATCCGGTCTGCCACACCGATAACGAAACACCTTTCGCTCCTTGGCCATACAGTTCCGGAAATCATGCTCTGGCTGTCCACAATTCCAACACCCGATTCGGCGCTCCCCTTGTGGTACCACCCTGGCCTCCTCAACCTCTAACTCTGGCGTTGCTGGTGTTTCGGGTGCCATGTCCACCTCGTTGACTGCCGTGCCTCCGCCGTGTGCCACGTACCTTGGAGTCGGACGAGCGTCAAACGTTGGCCTCGAACTGCGTCGACCAAACTTTTTCTCTACCTCACTGCACTCGTCCCTCAACTGATCGATGGTATATACATCTAATGCGTAGACGTATCTCGCGATCTCCTCACGCAGCCCCTTCTTCACCATCTTAATGAGCCGCGCTTCCGGCAATGGCTCCCGCAACCTGGATGCCAGCTTTCGCATGGCGTGAATAAAGTCGTCGGCGGTTTCGCCGCGCTTCTGCTCACGCTGCATCAACTCATGTATTTTGTCATGTTCGGATTGCGTTCCCCGGAAACTCGCGATCAATGCTCGCTTCAACTCCTCCCATCTCTCCACTTGGTGTTGGCGAATATGCAACCAGTACCAGTCGCGTGCTCTGCCCTTCAAGAGGATATGGAAACACCGGAGCACCTCATGCCATGGACCCCTGTACTGGTATTGCAAAAACTCTACTCGGAACAGAAAATCTTCTACCGAGGACTTGCTGCAATCGCCATCGAAAGACACGACCCACTTCTCTACTCTCGCCCAGGACGGTCACGAAGTCCCAGCATCGCGGTGCTGCCAACTCCCGTTGTCGTCTCGGAAATCATTCGCCCGCCTATTTTCCGCTCGCCACGGATCCTGAGCACCGTGGGGATTCCGCCATGAACTCCTTCTCGGGTCCATTGGCTGCTCATCCGAGTGCAACTCTGGTGCGAACGACTGCGCCGGCTTTGGCCATGGGTTAGTCGGAGCTGAGCCCCGTTTCGGCCTCGCCTCCTGGTGCACCCCCGAAGCTCGCTCCGCCTCCCTATCGAAGCCCAGCGACTGATCCTCACCCACCTGCTCATCGAAGGCCAACAACTGGACCTCCTCGGACACTCGCGGCTGAACTACAGGCTCCTGCTGCTGCAGAACCAACGTACGAACAACGTCATTCAACGCCTTCATGATCGTTCACCGCCGACACTTCCTCGGACTTTAAATGTGGCTTCGGGATTCCCTGCAACGTCTTCTCGGCCTCCGGTCTAGGCTTATCGGTCCCTTGCGGTGGCGGTGTTCTGCTGAGCGCACCACGCCCCGCTTGCGTTGACTCTCTCCCCCAAGACTATTCTGGGTTCGGATTACTCCGCCTATGCCGACCGTGGCCGCCTTCTGCCATATTCTACTTATCGTTCCCTAAATTACTTTCACAAAAAAAAACAAGCGGAACAGTCGGGACCCCGACCGTAATATACCCTGTGGGTCTACAGGAACCCGCTCAAATTCACTCTAGATAATTCTCTAGTAATTCTTTATTTTTTAATTTGTGGGCGAAGGGGGCGTGGCATCGTGATAAAATTTTCTGGACAAATCGACCTCAAGATACTCATCATGTGTGCTAAATCTCAAGTCTCTAGCTACAAAAGTGCTTTTTTTATGAGGTTTTTGAGCTACAAAACTGCTTGCTTTATGAGCTTTTACTTAATTTGAGGGCGAAGGGGGCGTGGCATAGCGATTAAATTTTCTGAACAGTCGGGACCCCGACCGTAATATACCCTGTTGGCTTACAGGAACACGCTTAAATTCACTCCAGATGAAATTCTCTAGTAATTCGTTTTTTAATTTTTGTGGGCGAAAGGGGCTTGGCATCGTGATACAATTTTCTGGACACATCAACCACAAAATATTCATTATCGACTAACTCTCAACGAGTACACACGTCTTTTCCTGTCAGATTTCGTTCTTAGTTATTTGTCAACTGCAAAATTCATTTTTTTTTCTCTACGAATTTAATTACACAAACACACACACGCGCGTGAGTGACAAAACATAACTACTATCATGGCCCCTGGGCCGCCCAAACTTGGGGATAACCGCTTCGCCAGCCTTAGCGTTAGCCCCAAAGCCAAAAAAAAACGCACCTATCAAAAGTTTCCAGAGGAATTCCCCGAACTGCCCAAAACTACCCAACAAAACCCAAGATTTCTTATACTAGCCTCCAAAAGCCCCGACAAGCCCATCTCTGTTTTTTTGTGCTTCGCTGTACACCGCGCTCTGAATATTATCAGCAAAGACATTATCTCTATATCCACACTCCGTGATGGCAACCTACTGATGCTGGTAAAATCCAAGCAGGTTTCTGATAAATTTACAAAAGTTACACATTTGCCTGGCATATGCGATACCGAGTGCAAACCACATGACTCTCTTAATTTCGTTAAAGGCACAATATATGCGCCTTATCTCATTAATGTAAGATTTATTGTGTATTCAGTTAATAAATCATAGTTATAATAGTTTGTTGAGCGATTTTAAATGAAATAATAATGGAAATAAGGATATAACTTTAAGAGAACTTTGATATTAGGAATGTATGTAATTAAGTAACTTGAGACAACTTTAGATATTTTACACGACTTTACTGCTGCTGAACATCTTCAACTTCGACGAGAGAGTGATGACAATCACATCCTCTTGGGTATGGCATATCGAACGATAGTTTTAAGGATGCCACTCTGCGCCACATGTATAGGGTTGCCTCATTACACTCGGCCATCCTGCTCTTCATCTGTCTCAGATGATTCTCCAGTGCCGTCGTCTTCTTCATCTTCATCGTCGTTGCAGCCTAAATAACGCCATAGCTTCATGTAATCAGTACTGGTTGATGTCTGATTTGGACCCTGAAACTCAGCAGCTTTCTTTACATCAAACCTTCCATTTCTCTTTACCTTGACGATTTCATAAGGACCAATGTATTTGTTGCCTAATTTATTGCCGTTAACGAACTGTGTGACTTTAATGGCAACTAAGTCTGCTAATTGGTAACCATGTTGTCCTTTACGCTTCTTGTCATAGTTACGCTTGTGTCCTGCGCCTTCTCAATTTGCACCCTGGCATCCGCTCTTATTTGATTTCGTTCATCTTGTAGGTCTATCAACAGCTCTTCTTGTAGAATTTTGACCACTTCCATGTCGAACTCGTTCCTCATTTTTACGCCGAACATAATTTCAAAAGGAGTGAATTTAGTTGACGAATGTACGTGTGCATTAATCGCTCTTTGCACCTGCGAGGTATATTTATACCACTTTGATGGTTCAGCTGCCGACATTTTTGCCAATACTGAGAGTATGACTCTGTTGACCCTCTCTATTTGCCCATTGCCTCTCGGGATTCCTGTGGTCGTCTCGATATGTTCTATCTTGTGTTGTCCGCAAAACTCCTTAAACTGCTTTGAAGTGAATGCTGACCCTTTATCGCTGATTATCCGTTGTGGACTTCCATATATTGTCACCCATGAGCTGATATGTTTGATGACTTCTGTAGCGTCAGTCGACTTTGTTGGATATAACCAGCTATACTAAGAAAACCCGTCTATCATGGCCAGTATATACTTATACTTCTTTGCTGTTATATCTAGAGATCCAAGGTGATCAATGTGAAGTGTGGCTAGCGGCTTATCTCCCTTGTCAATACAATGTAAGTATTCTTCCTGCTTTCCAAGCTTTCTGTTATGAGTTATACACTCAATGCAGTTCGAGATTAACTCAGTAACTTTTTTCTCTAAGTGTGGTATGAAATAATCCTGGCGTAAAGCATGTATGGTTTTTTGGGCTCCCATGTGTCCGAAATTGTGCGCATTTCTAATTATTTCCTTCTCCATGCATTTTGGTACGGCTAGCAAATCAATACCACCCACTTGTTTGTACACCAGCTGATTTTTTATTGTGTAATTTGCGTATGGTTTCTGCTTAAGAATTTCTGCAACTGCTGCTAAGTGTTCATCTTTGCGTTGAGCCCTTAATAATTGTGTGTGTACCTCTGATGTGACTAACATAACTGGAAAACGACTTAAGCTGTCAACATGCTTCATTCGAGTGCCAGCACGGTGCTCTATAGTGTACGAAAAATCTTGTAGGTACATTAACCACTGCACTACTTCACGGGGAACATTTTTTTTTGTAGTTGTCATCTTGAACGCTGCGCAATCAGTAATCAGGTTGAATTCGATGCCCATCAAATAGTGTCTCAGTTTTTTGGTAGCTAAATATGCTGCTTTCACCTCAATAAAATAGCTGTGCATCTTTTCTTCCTGTGGATTCGTCTTCTTGCTGAAATACAATACCGGGTGCCACTTGTTGTCGTGTTGTTGAAGAAGTGTGGCTCCAAACCCATCTTTTGACGCATTAACGTGCAGCTGTGTCTTCGCGTTTTGCTTAAATATTTTTAGTACCGGTTCGTTTGTTAAAGAAGACTTTAGTTTGTCAACTGCCTGTATCTGCATTCCTCCTATTTTGAATTCTGCGTCTTTTCTTAACAACTGGGTCAAAGGTCTAGCTATCAGAGCATAATCCTTGATAAATTTTCTGAAGTAGCCCGTCAGCCCCAGAAATGCCTGTACGCCTCTTATATATTTAGGCAACGGAAAATTTTTCACCGCTTTGATTTTTTCTTGAAATGGCCATACATGTCCATTTTCAATTTCATGACCTAAGAAACTGATTTTTTGCTTCAAGAATTGACATTTTGACCATTTTATTTGAAGTCCAAATTTTTCCGCTTGCTTTAATACAACTGCCATGTTTTGAAGACATTGATCTGCCGAATTTCCAAAAATAACAATGTCATCTACGTATATCTCCATTACGCCTTTGTTGATTAATGGTTGAAAGATGTGATTTATATATCGAACAAATACGGCTGGAGAGTTGCAGAATCCGAATGGTGCTCTGTTGAATTCATACAACCCCTCTTTAGTTACAAATGCAGTATATTTACGACTTGGTTCATCAATTTCAACATGAAAATACCCATTTTTGAGGTCCATAACAGAAAAGTACTTGGCATTTTGCATTTTTTCCAAAATTTCTTCTACAACTGGAACTGGAAATCTATCTTTCATAACTAGAGAATTCAATTTACGCAAATCTACACAGAGTCTGTAGGATCCATCTTTCTTTTTTGCCAAAACAACTTTGCTTGCTACATTTGAAGTAGACTCTCTGATGATACCACTGTGTAACCATTCCTCCACTTGTTTTCTTACAAATTCACGTTCAGGTATTGTCAACCGGCTTGGACTGTCGCGAAATGCAACATAATCAACGTTAGGGATTATGCTCAGCTTTATTGGACATTCATCAATGTTATTACTCGGCTTGTAGTTGTTAACCAGCTTCTTGATGGGCTCTGCGTATTTTGGTTCCACATCAACTTCAGTATCGTCTACGTTACTCACCACATTCATAATATTTATGTCAAAATTTTCTTCTTCAGATTTACCAAACGTTTGTTCAAATCTGTAGCCTGTGGCATCTAACTTAACCGTAAACTTTTGAAGAAAATCAAATCCAATTATTATGTCAACTTTTAGATTTGCATCAGGAACAACAAGGAATGTGTGATCTGTAACTATTCCATCTACCTCAACTGTGTCCGAGAATTCACCCAACACTGAGGTTGCAACGTTACCCAACCCTAACAGTTTTATATAATTCTTTTGCAATTTTTGACTATTAAATGTCTTTTCATATATTTCATTTCGCATGAGTGAAACATCTGCTCCAGTGTCTATTAAACACAACATATCCGTACCTCCGATTTTAACTTTTTTAACGCGACTTTCCTTTACAACAACATTCACATTTTGTTTCGCACCTGGACATTGTTTTGCTATATGGCCCACACCACTACACTTGAAACATTTTGTCTCTTCTTTGCAATCGGATCTTTTGTGTTCAGTAGATCCACAATTAAAGCAATGTTGTTGTTGTTCTTGTTTACGTTCTTGTTTATCTACCGTTTTCTCATTTTTGCGAGCTTTGTTGTACACACTACGTTTAGTAACCTATTCTACTAATTCATGTCGACTCATTAACTCTTTAAACGAGGATGCACTGTACAATGGAAATTTTAAGTCCTCACGCACTTCTAGGCCATCCACTATGTAGCTTATGATCGACTTGTCTTCAATATACCCAAGAGCCGCTATTTTACGCATTTGTAAAATATATTCGTGAAAACTTTCTGACACACGCTTTCTACGGTTTCGCAATAATTTGTGTATTTCCGCACTGCTCAGTTGTTTATCAAATTCTTCAATTAAAACAGCACACAACGACTCATAATTTGCAACAGTAACTGTTTCCAAAAATAGTTTTGCAGTACCACTCATTTTATTTCGCGCATTTACATATTTTTGCTTTTCACTTAACCCGTATGCCTCGGCGTTTTCATTAAAATTATGCACCCACTTCTGCACTGGGATCGAGCTACCGTCTAAATCAGGGACAATTTTCGAAAATGCTTCAATTGTTATATTGTTTTTGTTTTGATTATTGTCACACTTTTCTGCTAACATTTTTATGAGTGCCGATAATTCGTTATTATTCACTATGGTGTGTGTTTCTTGGGCTTCCATTTTGTTATCTGCGTTTTGCTTTTCACTGCGGATTTTCTTGTTTCCAAATTCACTGCTAATTTCGCCTTTATCCTTCTCTTCTCTCTCGTGATCTGCTTTGTTATTTCTACGTCGCAATTCAAACGTACTGTTCAATTCTTCTCTGTCTATTCCGCTATTCGTCTCTTCCTTCTCTTGCAAATCCTGCGTCACTTTTTTGTTCTTTTTACCAGAGCGAATCATTATTTCACAACTTAATAGAAATTTTCAACTTGTATCGTTTCTAGTTTTCAGCTTTAATTACTCCTTTTTTATTTTAAGAAGAAATTGTTGAAGAGCTCAAATCACAAAATGTGCATTCCGTTTTCAAGTTCTCCAGAACAACAGATGGCAAAGTAAAACCTAGCGGAGTAATATTGGTCACTTTTGATCTCTATAGTCTACCAAGCAAGCTGGACATCTCTTGGCATTCTATCAAGGTTAGGGAATATATTCCCAACCCCATGAGGTGCAAGACATGCCAACTATTGGGACATACAGCAAAACACTGCAAAAACCCAGCCACGTGTGTATCATGTAATCTAGCTCCCCATCACCCAGAACCCTGCACTCGCACTTTCTGTGCTAACTGTAACGGCGATCACCCCGCTTCCTCCTCATCATGCCCACAATATCAACATCAGAGAGACCTCCTCAGAATAAAAACAACAAAGAAATGCAGTATGCGGGAAGCACGCATAATACAAAAACAACAACAACCAAAACTTAGCGTAAATCCGTTATCTTCGTACGCTGCTACTACAGCAAACCAAACAATCACAGCCTCCACGGCGATCACAACAAAAAGCAAAACAACTGTAAATTGCGATAAGCAAGAAACTCTCCGAGAGCCCGTCAATACGTACTCTCCAGTCCCCCTGGCGGACCCCTCTGCCTCCAACACCTCTGCACTAACACATCTCTTCGACGAAAACACTCAAAAGCATCTTGTCGATGCTCGCGCGCTTAGATTAGCAGCGCGAGATTTAACAACACGATCAAAACAACACGAATAAACCCAACGAAATCACCTATTCACAAGAATCCAATTCCCCCCCACAAAATATATCCGATGATTCGGATACATCAATGGAAGAACTTGACTCCTAGTCAGATCTCTTACCATTGTTTTTCCATTTATATTGCAAACATAACACATATCTCTTAACTTTAACAATGTCTATTAAAATTTTACAATGGAACATAAACGGCATTTTCAATAACTATAACGAACTTACTCTATTGATAAAAGACCACTCGCCCGATGTTTTATGTTTGCGAGATACTCACTTGCCCCACAAGTTTAACTTCATCTGTCCAAAAGCTTATGTTGGCTATTTTTACAATTTCCAACATAACACACAAGCTAAACAAGGGATCGGCGTGTTAATTAAAAAACACATCTCACACGAATACAAAACGGTATCCTCAAATCTGCTGTGTTCATCCCTCCAACTCAAGGTCCAAAACCCAATAACAATTTTGAACCTTTTTATCCACCCAAGCCAACATTTCTCGTCGTCCGATTTAGTCCAATTATCCACCAACATCAACACTCCGATGTTGATATTAGGCGATTTCAACTCTTGGAGTCCTCTTTGGGGCTCACCTCAGTCCAACTCTCGTGGCAAAAAAATTGAACACACCCTCTCCACGACGACCTGGATGATACTCAATAATGGCTCACCCACCCACTTTGCGTCCCACAATTCCCTCACGCACGTCGACCTATCTTTAGTTTCCCCTCAAATATACCACAAATGCTCGTGGACTATTTCAAATAGTCTTCACGGCAGTGATCATTTCCCTATCACAATTCAAATCATTTCCAAAAATAGACTTAACAAAACTAAACCTATTCCAAAGTACAAAACTGACTTGGCAAACTGGCCCATTTTCGCGACAAAATGCGAATCACTCTTGGGAGAGCATAAACAAGACAGCCTAAACCAAGCAGTCGCCCGTCTAACCAAATCCATGAGTGGGGCCGCCAACTGCAGCATCCCCCAAACAAAAATTGTCGTCCACAGATCGTCAGTCCCCTGGTGGAACGCCGATCTTCAAAAACTCCGCACTGAAAAGCAACAGTATTGGCATAATTTTAGACGATGCATGTCAACAGATAACTTGCTTAGTTATAAAAATGCTAACGCTGTGTTTAAAAAGTCGGTACTTGCTGCAAAAAGAGGCGCATTCGAAGCATTTACCTCTCGTATATCTCCCTCGTCCTCCACCAAAAAAGTATGGGCCGATATAAAGACTCTTACGGGCGTCCCATCTACTCGAATTATTTATTTACAACACGGAAATAAAGTGTTGAGCACCGAGGGTGATATCGCAGAGTCCTTTGCAGGCACATGGTCCGACTATTCCGCCGACTCGAATTTCTCGCCTACTTACATCGAAAAAAAAAATCCTGTCTCTCCCACATTATGTCCTCGCACACTATCCACCACAGCAAAATTATTAGATATGGACTTCAACTTACTCGAACTAGAAACAGCTCTTCAGTACACAAAAGGCCGGACCCCCGGGTCAGATCGGATTTCTTATCCTATGCTAAAAATCCTTCCCATTATGGCCAAGCGTAAACTGATTGAGATCTACAACACTATGCTTGAAACCGGCACATTTCCGCATATGTGGCGTTTAGCGACTATTATCCCCATACCTAAGCCCAATAAACCTCCTCATAATTTAGATAGTTACCGCCCAATCTCTCTGCTTTCATGTCCATCAAAAACTATTGAGAAAAAGATTGCTCGCCGTCTGATGTGGTTCATCGACAGACACAACCTTCTTTCCCACAACCAAGTCGCTTTTAAGCAACAACAAAACACCACCGATGCGCTCCTGCGCATCCAACACTTCGTGTCAAACGCCCTTTCTACAAAAAATCATGTTACCATATTGGCAACAGATTTTGAAAGGGCATTTGATCGCGTCGGATTGCATGCAGTATTAAGCCGGCTCGAACATTGGGGTGTAGGTCCCAGGCTTTAGCTTATAAAGCCTTCATGACTCAACGCACTTTCAAAGTCCGGGTCAACAACTACACATCGGCCACTTACAAATTGCATAACGGCATACCCCAGGGCTCACCTCTTTTGGTAGTCCTATTCATTATTGCATTCGACGAAGTTAACTCAATATTGCGTAGATTTAAAAATATAAACTCCTCACTTTATGCCGATGACGCCATTATTTTTACCAAAGAAAAAAACATTAACACAGTTAACAACATCTTCAATAGACTCCTATCTGACTTAGAGAAATGGGGCACCACATCCGGCGCCACCCTAGCAATTGCAAAATGTA
Source organism: Drosophila histrio (assembly GCA_958299025.2). Lineage (NCBI taxonomy): Eukaryota > Metazoa > Arthropoda > Insecta > Diptera > Drosophilidae > Drosophila > Drosophila histrio. The sequence goes on from OY282582.1 coordinate 748,401, forward strand.
AACTTCTGCACATATGCCGGAAACACAATTGTAACCAACTTAACGTAACATACAAAAACCACAAGGTTAAACATGAAAATAATTTACAGATATTAGGTATCACCTTCGACTCGAAATTTACTTTTAAAGAGCATTGCCTTATTTTGAAAAAACAATTAAGCAACAGATTAAACATTATTAAATTTCTAAGTTCAATAACACCCACACCACCACCCTTATAAACATTACCCGCTCACTTCTACTTTCTAAAATTGATTACGGGCTGCCAATCTATGGCTTGGCGGCGGCCACCCACCTCAAACAAATAGCACCCATATTCCATGCGGCAGTCCGTCGAGCAATCAATGCGTTCCCTACATCTCCAACCAGGTGCATTTCGGCGGAGGCTGGACTACCAAGCATTGCAGAAAGGATAAAGGAAAACACCTTAAAGATGATACCAAAAATCTACTGCTCCCCCAACCCGCTATTAATCAAGGATTTTACCAGTTCCATGAAACAAAGGAAAACATACAGATGCATCTTCACTATCCGACGCTGCGCCCTATACAGCAAAGAATTAGATTTATTCCCTCCCAGGGTACATCCCGTATGCATCTTGCCCCTTCTTGGAGCGAAATACAGCCAGGAATAAACACTTCCTTGCACAAGTTCAACAAAGATAGCACCAGCTGCCAAACTTTCCAGCAACTATTTCGGATGGAAAGAGAAAAAATGGGCCCCGCCACAACATGGCTCTACACTGATGGGTCGAAAACTCAGGATATGACGTCGTTTGCAGTCGTGAACGAAAACAATATGACACTTTCCTGCGGTCACCTCCCCCAATTCTGCTCAGTATTCACTGCTGAAGCATTGGCTATTTCGGAGGCCTGCTCATTGGCAATAAATACCAAAGGAAAAACTATTATTTGTACCGACAGCATGTCATCGATCGCAGCATTATCTAACCCTTACCCCGTCGATCAAACCATCAGAAAAATACGCTGTATAATGGCAAGGCACCCAAAAATCTCCATTCTCTGGGTCCTAGGACATAGGGGTATAACTGGCAACGAAACCGCTGACAGCGAAGCCCGAAATGTGCAATCGGCTCCAAGTCACCTTTTTTCGCCTCAGAACAAAAAGGATCTAGTCAATCTCGTATTGAGCAAACACAACACTTCCAAGTTAACCCTCTGGAGAAACTTCAATCACAGGTACCTAGCTATAAACCCAAATTGCACCAAAACCTAACTACCATCTCAAGCTACCAGGAAGATCACCACTACGTTCACCCGTCTCCGCATAGGACACAGCCAGCAAACCCATGGTCATCTACTTGCCGGGAATCCACCTCCGACATGCCATCTGTGCGCAGAGCCTTGCACGATGAACCACATATTAAACGAATGCCTGCCAACGGCAAGCTACAAAAAAACAACATTCAATACAACTACCCTTTCCCCCCTACTCAACGACTGCTCCTTGCAAAACATCACAGCACTAAATAATTTTGTAAATAAATATGAATTTAAAATCTAATTATACATATATAAGTCAACTCGAGTCGAAGGCCTAGGTTAGCACTCGTTAATTAGTATTATGTTTAAGTATTACCATTAAACATAATTTTGTAAATAAATAAATAAATATTCATCATGTGTGCCAAATCTCAAGTCTCCAGCTACAAAACTGCTTTTGTTATGAGGTGTTTGAGTTACAAAACTGCTTGCTTTTTGAGGTTTTACTATATATGTGGGTGAAGGGGGCGTGGCATCGCGATACAATTTTCTGGAAACATCGACCACAAAATATTCATCATGTGTGCCAAATCTCAAGTCTCTAGCTACAAAACTGCTTTTGTTATGAGGTTTTTGAGTTACAAAGCTGTTTGCTTTATGACGTTTTACTTAATTTGTGGGCGAAGGGGGCGTTGCATCGTGATACAATTTTCTGGACACATCGACCACAAAATATTCATCATGTGTCCCAAATCTGAAGTCTTTAACTGTAATATTGCTCTTGTTATAAGCTTTTCCGTTTTGTAGGCGAGGGGGGCGTGGCATCGTGATTACATTTTCTGGGCACATTGACCACAAAATATTTATCATGTGTGCTAAATGTGAAGTCTTTAGCTGTTATATTGCTCTTGTTATGAGGGTTTTAAGCTACAAAACTGCTTGTTTTATACTTTTACTTTTACTTAATTTGTGAGCAAAGAGGGCGTGGCATCCAAAAAAAAAGATAAACTTGATCTGCCTGCAAAAATTACCAGTGCTAAGACACCAAGTTTAAGCTTCATACGGACGGACCGACAGACCGACGGACAGACGGATATGGCTATATCGACTCGGCTATTGATGCTGATCAAGAATATATATACTTTATTGGGTCGGCCATGCTTCCTTCTGCCCGTTACATACTTTTAACAAACTTAATATACCCCCACAGGGTATAAACCCACTGTCACGACGCTTGTAAGTTCTAGACCACTAATAAATCTACAAATCTGATATAAATTCTATTCTTGTATTTTATTATATCAAAAAAATTAAATCCACCAATTACACAAATAAATGCGCAAAACAAACAAATAAATAAATTAATAAACACTCCAAATAAACAATACGCCAAATAAATAAACAAATAGGACCACGAAATAAATAAATAAATAGGAACCGACCACGTACAAAAAAATAAATTAATTCAATAAAAAATCATCATCGTTCCGACCTTGGTAGTGAACGGACGTGTTTCGCCCAACCCTTTATGTTCTATTCACGGCGGATATACCCATAAACGAGCGACTGACAACATCTACGTTTGCTGACGATACCGCTATCTTAAGTCGCTCTAGATGTCCAATACAAGCTACAGCACAACTAGCTGACCACCTGGTGGTGGTGGAGAAGTGGCTATCAGACTGGCGTATTAAAGTAAACGAGCAAAAGTGTAAACATGTAACTTTTACTCTTAATAGGCAGACTTGCCCTCCGCTAACGTTACACAATACGCAGATCCCCCAAGCTGATGAAGTGACGTATCTTGGCATACAACTTGATAGGCGACTTACCTGGCGGAGACACATCGAAGCTAAAAAAACGCACCTAAAACTAAAAGCTAATAGCCTCCATTGGATTATAAATTCTCGATCGCGTCTATGCTTGGACTACAAGGTCCTATTCTACAATTCCACTCTAAAACCAATCTGGACCTACGGCTCGCAGCTTTGGGGAAATGCGAGTAGCAGTAACATTCACATCATACAGCGCCAACAATCCAAAATCCTGAGAACCATCACTGGGGCGCTATGGTATGTTCGGAACGAAAACATTCACAGAGATCTAAACATTCTACCCGTAAAAGATGAGATAGTTCAACAAAAAGCGAACTACCACCTCAAACTATATTGCAAGGTGCTTATCTTTGGTGTGCGACCGAACACGCCTCCAACGCAACGATCTACCAGCCCAGCAATAATCCATTAGGGCCCTTTAACTCGGATTCAGTCAAAATGGCTGTTATCTAACGTATTATTTTAAGATTTGATAAACTTATTGTTAGTCTCCCTCTGGAGAAGATTCAATAAATAAAAGCAAAGCATTAAAAAAAAAAATAATAATAAATAATAATATTAATAAATAATAATAATAAATTAATATTATAATAAATAAAAATGATAATATTTATTTATTTATTTATTTATTATTGACGACAAAGAACAGTCGACCCAGTAGTAAAACATGTCTATCATTTAAAATAAAAACTAAACCAGGCACACGTCCGCAGGAGGAATAATTTTTAGCGATATGCTCCGACTCACATCAAAAGGACGGTGGCAAGGTTTACAATGACGATAAAAAAAAATAATAAAAATAAATACAAAATAATAGTAATCATAATACAAAATTAACAAAGCTATAAGTTATCCAATATTGCAAGTTTAACATAGGTACTACTAGATCCAATAGAAAAGAAGTTGTAAAATTTATTATAATTTTTACAAAGCACACGGAAGGTTTCTTGTTCGGAGTAATTTGTAAGGCAAACGGGAAGGTTAAGGGGGAAATAGTGTCTAGTAGGACGAAAAGGAACATTAATGTTAATGAGGCTAAGTAGGAAAGTAGAGTCAATCTCACATAGAAGAAATTTATGAAGAAAGAGAACCCCATGGCAAATCCTACGCTTTTTTAGGGATGGTAGATCTATCAAGCTAAGTCTACTTTCATTAGAAGGGAGATGTTGATCAAGGCCCCAATTTAATCCACGGAGGGCAAATATTAGAAATTGTTTCTGTACTGATTCAATTTGATCCTGAAATTGTTGGTACTGTGGAGACCAAACACAAGAACCAAATTCAAGAACTGGACGCACGAGAGAGACGAAAAGTTGTTTAGTGGTATAAGGATCAGTGAATTCCTTAGACCATCTCTTAATAAAACCAAGGACACCAGTTGCTTTGGAAGAAATAACGGAAATATGAGAGTTAAAGCATAAATTAGGTACAAAAAGAATGCCCAGGTCAACAACTCTAAACAAACGTTTTAATAATTTACCATCAATAGTGTAGTCAAAAAAATAAGGTTTGCGACGATAGAAAGTCATTACGTTACATTTAGATATATTCAGGGAAGGCGATTTTTTAGACACCAATTATAAAGGGAGTCAAGGTCATCTTTAAGTGGAAGTGGCGATGAGGGATCATCAAAGGAAAAACCAAGTTTGACATCATCTGCATACATTAAGGGGTGAGTGAGTCAAAACGAGAGGAAGGTCATTAATAAATAGATTGAAAAGCAAGGGTCCAAGATGACTCCATTGAGGGACACCATAAGTGGCCTGAATGGGATTAGAGAGCGAGGACTTAAAACGCACTCTTTGAGATCTATTAAGAAGATAGGATCTGATCCAATGAATAAGATTGAGTGGAAATCCCAGAATATCCAATTTGCTGAGAAGGATCTCATGATTTACTGAATCAAATGCCTTGCTAAAGTCAGTATAAATGACGTCAGTTTGATGTTTGCGGATAAACGCAGAATTAACTAAGGATGAAAATTCAAGAAGATTTGTTGAAATAGAGCGCCTCCGAACAAATCCATGCTGGTACCGCGTAAACAAGGATTGACAAAAATGTTGCAATTGAGAGGTAATAATCTTTTCGAAAAGTTTAGGGATGGCAGAAAGATTAGAAATGCCTCTATAATTTGAAATATCTGACTTTGAGCCTTTCTTATGAATAGGAACAATGTATGATTCCTTCCATACTTGAGGGAAGTCACTGAGTTCAAGAGAGAGACTGAAAAGGATTAGTAGAGGAGAGCAAAGTGAATCAGCACAGAGTTTAAGGACCGCACTAGGAACATAATCGGGACCTGTCGAAAATGAGTATTTAGAAGACGTCAAAAACAAAAGTAGACAATCATAATCAATCAGTGTCGGAAAAATACAATTAGCCTGATTTAACTGGAAGGCATAAGAGAATGAAGAACAAGAACAAGACTTGGGAGAGGGGGAGGAATAACAATGCAAAAAAAAGGTTGCAAAGAGATTTGCACCATTATTGTAAGCTTTAATATTATTACGAAAGAGGGAAGATGGGAACTGAATTGATTTACGCTTTGAATTCACAAATTTATAAAACTGTTTGGGGTCGCGTCGAAAGCTAAGTTTACATCGAGACAAATATGATTTATAACATGAGGTATTTATAATGAGAAACCTAGAGCGGGCAATAGAATATTTTGAGAAATCGGACTGAGACCTTGACTTCTTAAACTTTTTAAATAAGCGAGACTTTATATTCTTCAGGTTGGATAACTGAGATGTAAACCAAAGTGGTCCAATGGATAAATCAGATTGACACACCTTCGGAACAAATCTATTAAAAACATCAAAAATTATTTTATAAAATGCAGAAGTAGCAGAATTAATATCTGGAAGTGATGAAAGGAAAGTCCAGTCAATCTCGGAAAGAGCTAAGTTAAGCAAGGAAAAATTGGTGTTTCGGAAAGACAGTAGGCCGACGGTTCCGTAAGGGAGTTACAATGATGGTTAAATAAAGGGACTTCGAGTTGAAGTGTAGGATGATAGGTATCTTCGGGAAAAGTTAGAGGACAGACCCTAGTTACTATGGATGATTGGACATCACTAACAAAAACTAAATCAAGAAGCCTGCCAATGCAATTAACATGGCCATTCACTTGTCCTAAGGACATTTCAAATAAATATTTAATAAAATCGTGATGAACAGAGGGAAGTAAAAGATTATTGACATTAGATGGGATCCAGGATATAGAAGGAAGGTTGAAATCACCTAGAACGATTATACGGTCGGAATCCTGCAAAGAAGAAAGGGCTTATTGAAGGCACGAAATATGGCGCATATATATAGAATGATCAGAATGAGGGGGGATGTAAGACCAGGATATATAAATAGTATGTGAGTTTAAGCAAATATTAACTATAACTAACTCAAAATCATCATGCGAATCAAATGAAATAAGTTGAGAAGACCAGGAATTTTTAACAGCAATCAAGACACCACCACCACGGCGAGCTGTGCGGTCTTTTTCGATAGATAATATATTCATCAGTTAGACTTAATTAAGCCAAGTCTCAGTAAATACGACAACATCATACTCAAAGGAAACGCTATCTAAATAAAGTTTGCGCAACTTGCTACCCAGGCCACGCACATTTTGATAGGAGATAATAATAAAAGAACTTAGTTTTTTCGGACTGAAGACAAGATTTGATCCCGAGAAGATGTAGGGATACTTACATTAATTTTAGGATTTGGAGAGCGATTAGTAAATATGTGGAAAATGGTGTGTTCAGGCCAGAAAGAAGGTTCAAGCAAAATTTTAGCGTACTGATCAGGGACTAAAATTTTAAAGGACGAAATAGAACGTATTGTTTTAAAATTAAATTTTGTAATGGATAAACCTGGAAGATTATCGATTTTAAGCTTTGAACAAATATACTGCTGAACAAGATCTTCCGTAGCCGAAGGAATAAGACGAGAGACAAAGATTGAAATATATGGGGCCACTGCGGTGAGGACCGAAGCAGCAGGTAACACATTAAAAACAGGAACTACACCAGGTGGTACATTCGTTCCCAAAACATTAGCATAGGAACGGGACATGCCTGTGCCCATACTATCCGCCATAGAGCCGTCAACAGGGGCATTCGAGGGACCAGCAGTCGAGGAACCGGCATTCGAGAGACCTGCAACAACGGAATCCGAGACAGCATCAGTATGCATAGTCGAGTCCGAGACAGCATCAGTAAGCATAGTCGAGTCCAGCAGAGTTACAGTATCGGAGGAACCACTAGCAGCAGGATCATCAGCAATAACGCTAGGTTCAGTTGGAGTCGGAACTTGACACCCAGACAGCAGAGTAGGCGTAAAGGTGGGAGACAATGGCTCATCATTAGCAGGAAGTGATAAGAAAGGAATATTCAAAGAAAGATTGCACTGTTTCTTACGTTTAGGCGAATCATTTAAAACTTTAATAGTCTTAAAATGAGATTCCATTGCAAGGAACTTAGATTGAAGGTCACAGAATCCAGGCTTGACATTAAACTCAGTGTGAGTTTGTCTCATAAAGGTCTTCATGCCTGCTTCAACATCTCTACAGTTCCAGCAAGTCCAGTTAAGGCCAACACGCGACTTAATTAAGTCAACGACGCGGCCACCAATTTGCCCAAAATTAGCGCACCCAGTGTGAGCCAAATTATCGCAGAGCCAACAGTACACATAGGCTTGCCATGCATTAATCTTATGATTAAAGACATACTTGGGAGCAGTGCAGGTACTCATAATTGATATACAATAAATGACTCAATGCGTGTGAGTGAGATTTTATTATAGAGCACGCAAGATCAGATGATAGCCGCGATGCAAAACGAAGCGACGATGACGTATCGTAGGCGAGAGAGAGCGGGGGGAACAGAACAAAGTTCAATGTAGGTTCGCAAGATCAATTGAGAGCAGCGGTATAAGCCGAATCAACGAAGCAACGTAGGTGAGAGAGTGTATGTTCACATCCAAATTATGTGTCGAAAGCAAACAAAACAAAGTGCAACAATAACAAACGATTGGCGCGAATGTACAGAATATTGCAAATCAGGCACCGCTGAGAGAATGATAGCACACAATAGAATAGATAAGAGCAAAGAACTGACGCGACACGATGTGCATGTTGATGTTCGCGACAGATTTAAGAGAGACTGAATTTAAGAGTGACTGCACGCAGAGACCACCGACGCAACGACCGCATTTATACCGCCCATACGCTACTCCAACTACTATAGTTCGATAGTTGATCGATATTTCACACTAGACAACACTCGTGAATATCTTCGACCGCACCCACCATCAGCTCAGCTGATGGTAGGTGGTCAAGGATACTCCGATTTGATATTTACGTCATTTGACACGCTTTCTTATGGCTCCGTCTATCCGCGATGAGATAGTGACCCACGATGCAGCGCGCGATACTTATTCACTTTTCGCGGGACACCATGGTGACTACACGCCATCTGGTATACTAGCCGCCATCCTCGATGCTGCGCGTGCGGAGACAAATTCTCCGCCAGATGTATTGTGGCGGTTATTCTACTCGAGGTCAATTTATATGTCTATTTGACAAAAGTATCAAAAATTGATCAAAACACAAAAATACCTGCCAAAAAGGCAAAGAGCTAGGCTTGGTATACAGCTGTTTCAGGAGATGCCAATCTCCCTCACCATTAGAGCTAATTTACCCAACGATCCAAGCTTGTTCTCTAGGCTCTGTGAAATAAGGCCCCAATGAAATAAGGCCCCAAAAAAAATGAAATAAGGCCCCAAAAAATTATACAGGAAATAACAACAACGATTTTTATAAAATTTGGGGTGTTATTTCCGTAATTGGGGCCTTATTTCCTTGAAAAAATTGGGGTCTTATTTCATTATGAAATAAGACCCCAAAAAAAGAAATGAAATATGGCCCCAATACTAAATTTTGGCGCCTTATTTCATTTTCTTTAGGAAAATATACCACCACAGAATAGAAGATATTTAATGGGCGGAACTTTTAAAATAGTTCCCAAAGGTTGCTTTAACCAACTCCTAGGCATCTATGTTCAATATTTTGACGAGGTAATTAAAATATATGAATTTAAACAAATTTTCAATCATAGCGCCGCAGGCGAAAATTTGATACAAAAAATCGCGCGATTTTTTGTATCAAATTTTCATTATTTTTTAAAGTTATAGATAGTTAATTTTACTAAATATCCAAATTTAATAATAATTTCAAATTTATTGTTTAGGTATTTCCGTTATTTTTTGTTTTAAAGAACAAAACAACAACAAAACTTGGGGCGTTATTTCATTTTTGAAATTGGGGTGTTATTTCATTATGAAATTTGGGGCCAAGTTTAGGGCCTTGTTTCATTTTTTTGGGGCCTTATTTCATCGCTGTGGGGCCTTATTTCATATTTGAAATTAGGGTATTATTTCATTATGAAATAACACCCCAAGTTTGGGGCCTTATTTCATTTCCTCTTTTGGGGCCTTATTTCATTGGGGCCTTATTTCCTGCAGCCTGTTCTCTATGCTGCACAGTTAGAACTGGTTGAGAATTCAAAGGGCCGCGATACAGCCCACCCTTCTTGCGTTGGTGTGTGTCTTGTCGATGCTTTGTTCGTGGCGGAAATCTTGATTTCGTAGTTTCTATTATTTTGTATATTTTTTATTTTGTCGGTGGCGGGATTTTATATAGATTTTACTTAGATATTTGTTTTTTTTTGTGGCGGAATTTTATTTAAATTTTATTTAGATATTTGTTTTTTTCGTGGCGTGATTTTATATAAAATTTACTTAGATATTTTTTTCTATAGATATTTATATCTATTTATACATATATATATTTTTTGAACTCCTCTATCCACAATTATCCAAGGCAACACTGCATAAAACACCTTATTCTCACAAGAAACGTTCTTGCCCGACCATACACTCGCCAAACAAAAAAACTCAACCACTCTCGTTGCCGTCACGAAACTTAATTCTCTGCCAGCTTTTCAGCCGCCTGTTGCTAAGCTACGTTTCGGACAAACTCCCCACGCTCAACGGGTCTTCTGATCAACGGCTGTTTGCCCCTGGCCTTGACCCATATTTCACCACCACGACCCGCTCAGCTGAGTCGACCGCTCACCAATACATCCATACCTCTAATTTCCCCTCACCAACTCTTATACGCCGCTCTCTATTCCCAACCACACCGTGATCCTTTTCCTCCTTGCGCGCCCTGGTCACACCTGCCCAAAAGTCTATAGCCTTGCCACGCTGCTGGGATCTGTCACGGCCCCCGATAACACCAGTGCGGTGATATCATTTCAATATATGATATCGATTAATCGATATGCTCCACGGTTTGTTTACATTTTGGACTCATCTCTACAATTAATTTAATGCCTACAATTTTATTTGCCAAATAAAATGTTTTCTGTGTGTTTTACGACCAGAAAACGGATTTGTATCAATGCAAGCTATGTGTGTTTGAGGCGTATGCTGAACCGAGGTAAGAGTGTTCCATTTCCCCAGCTGAAAACATAACTTCTCTACTATCATGTTCCGTTTCATTGACCAGATTAATAGCGACACGCTGCGTTGCGATGAACAACATATCGGACTTGATCCGCCTAAGCTGTTACACCCAGGAAACAGATTTTCGTCGCTCGCCTTGCCACTGATACTTCTGTTGATGATGTTAGAGCCTACATTGGAGCCAAATTAAAAACCACAAACATTACAGTGGAAAAATTAAAACTTACTTATGCAAGGGAGATCTCTCTTTTTTTAAGACTAGTGTTTCGCCAGATATATTCATTTCTGTATGGTGTGATTCATTTTGGCGGTTGGAGGGATGCAGAGAAAATAAGAAATGTAATATCGTTATATTTTGGTGAGTTTATTTCTATTTTAATAAATCAAGGAATTGTTCCTGAATGTTGAGGTCGAGCGGTTACCTGGTCGCCCCGGCGCCTCGACTCCTTAGCAATCACCGCCAAACTTTCGGCGGCCATTCTGGATGCCTCGTTGCTTGCCCGCAATTCTTCGATGATCTCTGCCCGCTCACTGTTTCCTCTTCTTTTCTTTGCAGCTGGATCCTCTGCTGCTGAGAACGAGGAAATGCTCTCGTCTAAAGATATCGAGTCATTTGAGTTCATTGACGTTGAATTTTAAATAAAGATAATTATTAAAACTATTTTTTAGTTATGTGTATTATTAATTACTTGTGCTTTCTTCAATTTGTGCCAGAAAGTTGACAGCGCCCTAGCACTTGGGCCACCTTTTTAAAATGCACCCACTGAGATGGAGACCCTCCGCTCGGTCCCGTCTTTGACTTCTCCAATCTGGAAATAGAAATATTTTTTTTCATCCAGATGCACTTATTGTTGTAGTGCTTACTTACACATATTTCTGGCGTAGACTCTCTATTTTTGATTTTATTTCTTGGGGAGAGAAATCCAAGCATTGCTGCTTCAATCTTCTCTCGCCACATGTCTATTAGGACATTCTCCGCCATCTCTGTCCACTTTATTTTTGGTTTTGTCGTGCTAGTCATTTTGCGCTCAACTTCGAATGTAATTTATTGTTTGTTGTGACAAAAACAGCTGTTTCCTATCGATACTGTGTCGATACCCCGAAAAACTTCAGAATTTTGTAAAAATACTAGACAAAATACGGCAACACTTGATAATGAAGCGCCGCATGACTTAATATGCGGCCGCATGATTATCTTCTTCTATCCACAGGCTTCTTATGGGCATTATTTCAGCATTATCCATTTAATGGAAAAATGCAATGATGCAGCCCGGTGTGAAAAGGGTATTACTGAAACTTGGTTAAAGCCCGATATTTCTGATTTTTCTATATTTCCGAATAAGTACACCTCTTTTAGATGTGACCATTTCTCACGAGTGGGGGTGGTGTTTTTATTGCTCACTTATCATCCCACTTTAGACTTAGTTATGGAACTGCCTACAGAGCCTTTTGCTCTTACTAATGCGGTTAGATCTCGCGGTTTCCGCAAAGTCGATTTTATAAAATGAAATTCTTTTATTATATCAACTGACTGGTCGCAACTGTACTTTTGTACAAATATCAATTCTGCAACCTCAAGTTTCTATGATGTCATTGTTATGGTAGCCTCTGGGTATCGAAATATCGATAGGCATTCAGCTGTTGCTAGCGCCAAATGGCGCAAGCAAGCGACAACAAGCAGCAATAGCTGGACCAATCAGAGGCTACCAAAACCACTCAAGAGTTGGAAGAAGATTATCCGGAGAGGATAAACGGATTGGAAGGAGGAATACAGGAAAGAAAAAAATGTACAGGGTTAGGGCTGAAGGCGAAGGCTGTCAAGTTTTCACGTGGCGAGGCAAAGTCAAGTGCAGTTGCGGTGAGCAGAGTTTTTTTGTCGGTCGAGTGCATCAAGTCGCGACCCGTACCAGGATCATCGGCGCAGCTTCACCAGCGACCAGCAGCAGCACCAGCAGCAGCGGGAGGCAGCAGCAGCATCGGCCAGCGCAGCAACAGCGTCCAGCATGATCATCGGCAGTAGCAGAGTCCAGCACAGCACAAGTGGCAGCGCGACACCAGCGACATCACCAGCATCCGTGTCACCACCATCAGCACCAGCAGCAGCGCAGCGTTAGTGTCAGCAGCAGCAGCGTCGGCGGCAGCAGGCAGCATCTGCGTATGTTTGTACATATATTTTCTACTTTTTTGTAATTGATGGTCACTTTTGTTTTTTTTTTTTGTTTGGGTGCCTAATTTTTTTTGATTGTGACGCATAAAGAAAAGGAAGTTGCCAGATAGGCGAAACAAAGTGCTTTCGATAAGTTATAAAAACTATCGCAAACCAGTTAAAGTTTTGAATTTAAATAAAACAACAGAAATTTATGACGAAAACAAGCTGATCAGTAGATCGCGCGCAACAGTTGGAAACCCTGTGAAGCTCTTCAAACAAAAGTATTTTCATTATAATGGGATTTAAATATATATAATATATTTAAATATCCGATCATACTGAAATTTGTAGCGCACATTAGGAGTAGGATACTTACCATGTGTGCCAAATCTCAAGTCTCTAGTTATAAAACTGCTCTTGTTATCAGCTTTTTGAGCTATGAGCGAAGGGGGCGTGGCATCGCTATGGACACATTAAGTTAAAGCTTCTTATCATGTGTGCCAAATCTCAAGTCTATAGCTTTAAAATTGCTTATGTTATGGTGATTTTTCTAATTTTGAAACAAACGGGGATTGACATCGAAAATTAAAAATATACATGATCTGCGTATGGTATTCAGAAACCTACATTCCAAATTTGAAGTCTCTAGCTCTTATAGTTGCTGAAATCCACATGTTCATACAGACGGACGGATGGACAGAGGGACAGACAGACGGACAGGTGTACATACTTTATAGGGTCGGAGGAGCCTCCTTCTGCCTGTTACATACATTTTTTAATGGGCACAGGGTATAATAATAGATGAGTCAAATTTATAAATTTTGTAAAAAAAGGAACTTGACTTGTTAGTGATTTATTTGGGGTGAGATGGGTATTTGGTAAGGTTGAGTAACGTTTGGAATAGGGAGTCGGCACCAACTATCGAAGCAGACTATAGGATGGACTCTAGGAAGGTGGAGGTACTAGCTATCCACCTAATCCTTGCCAGGAATTTGTCCGCGTAGGTGTGTTGAGACTGAAATCCGTGTAAATTTCCGTATCGAAGTCGTACTCATCCCTGGGTAATGCCGGCAAACCGATACATGGCTGCGAACGATAAGTCGGTTCCTAACAAATGGCGCCCACTGGGAAAATTATCGGAAAAGTATTCCGCCTGAAGCCGGCGTTGAAATATTTATTGACAATATTAAGACGTTGCTTTCGCCCGAATCGAGCTTTAGGAGTGTGTTGGCTAGAGGGAGCGACCGATAACCGACAGAAACTCATACCCGTTCATATCCATCTCACCCAGTAAATGGTAAGGCAAAGTAGCAAGAAGAAATATATAAGAAGATTAGCGAACAAATACAAGGAGGTAGAGCAGCTAGTTCAGCGAGGTAGGGACATGAGCGTTTCCGATAGGAGCCGACAGTCGGTGGATCGCAGAATAAGGCGGAATCTGGACTTTCTTCGGATCAGAGGTGTGAAGAAAATGGGTCCTACAACCCGAGCGAACGGCGCCAAATCCGGCGATGAGCCAGGTTCAGGGAGGCAGAGTCAGTCATTAACGGCATGGGACGACTCTCCCCGAGGCGTAGTTGGAGGCGCACAGCAACTGGCCCGAGCGATCCCGAAATAGCGGTACTCCGAGATTCCAGCGCCCGATATCCCGAGCGAAATTAAGTCCGCTATAAATGTCGCGCTGTTCCATTCACAGGAGACGTATCGCACGGCAATGGCCACACAGTTGTCTGAATTCCAAGCAAGGATCCGCCGCGAAATGGTAGACTTCATGCCGGAGATCCAGGAAGTGGTCAGAGGCGGATGGTACGCGGACCCGGAGACAGCAAAGCCACAGCAGATCCCGCCGCCAGTAGTTCCATACACGGTGCCAGCGCCTGAGTCAGCTCAAAATTATACTGGTCACTTAATTGACAACAGAACAACAGGACAACACGGGAATGAGATGACAAGGGACGAGTCCAGATACCGCGGAGTTAGCTCGACAGGTCCCACGGAGTCATGCCCTGTGGTCCCAGCACTAAACTAAATGCCTCCTCTAATTGCATGTTAGATGTAGATCCTAAATATAAGGATAGTAGCTTAATAAAGGCCTACACAATAAAAAGGAAAAGTACGCACTCACGTGAGCTTAAGTGGTCGGTTCGGTTTCCACTAGAAGTCCGGCAAGCAGCCTACGAGGAAGCCCGAGCTCGGATATTTGCGGAGGTTTCAACGGGAGAACAGCCGAGAACGGAAGCATCGCCAAGAGTTCTGCGGGCGAGACTGCGATACAAGGAGCGATGGCGGAGGCGCCGGCGACTGTGTGCATCGGTCAAGATGGTGGTGAGGGGCGACAGGCGCGCTTATGCCGGGATCCAGCTGCAGGGACGTATTGTAGAGGGTCTATTAGACACCGGCGCATCCATGAGTCTGTTTAGAGTTGGTAGCCCGGAGTTAATACGGAAGCTCGGCTTAAAGATGACCACATCGACAACCACAGTGCAAGCAGCCGGAGGCACAAGGCACTGTATTATCGGCAAGATAGAGGTCGCAGTTCAATAAGGGAACACGTCACGATCGCTCACTCTCTACGTGTGTCCGTCACTCCAACAGCCCCAGTACTTGGGCATCGACTTGTGGCGTTTGAGCTCGCACACAGCATCGTAGGAGTCGAGGCATTGGATCAAGTGGAGTCCGAGTTCATGACGAAGAGCGAACCCGTCGAGCCGCATATCCTAGACGCATCCCAGCAGGAAAAGGTGACGTCGGTTATGAGCCAGTTCCGGTCGTATGAGCGCGAATGATTGGGAAAGACTTCTTTAACCCGGCACAATATCCATCTGGTAGATGGAGCCGTGCCCGTGAAGGAGCGCTTCTATCCGGTTTCTCCGGCAATCCAGCAGTGCTTTTTGCAGAAATGGATGAGATGATACGAGAGCCCCTGAAGCAACCAGATGACATTGGTTCGGAAACCTGGAAAGAATCGGCTATGTTTAGATGCTCGGAAATAATGAGCCGAGTGGACGATACCATATTCATCAGCAGCGTTGATGTGAAGCCAGCATTCTGGCAAATAGAGCTCAAGCCGAAGAGCCGAGAATACACCGCATTCACGATCCCAGGTTGGCCGCACCATCAGTTTCGGATGATGACGTTTGGCTTGTGCAACGCTGCACAAAGGTTGTGTCGCCTTATGGACCTTGCACTCCTTTCAGTTTACGGTGGAGCATCGGAAAGGGAAGGATAATGTGGTAGCTGACCTGCTGTCTCGACTGTTTGAGCTGGACGAGCTGAACCTCTCGACAGTTTGCGCGTGAGGACAGTGAGGAATTCCAGTGGAATTTGTGGATCCCGGAAGCAATCGCGATCTCTCTGGTTCAACAGGCACACGAGAGAGACAATCGGATGCATGGTGGCGTGGCCAAGACACTAGCGCAACTCAGGCAGTTTTATTTCTGGCCGAGGATGACAGTGCAGGTGCGGGAGTTCGTGCTGCGGTGCAATACATGCAAAGAGACGAAGCCCACTACCCAGATAACCAGACCTCCAATGGTTATAGAAGTGGTCTCCAACCGTCCCATGCAAAAGCTGAATCTCGACTTCCTGGGCAAGTATACGAGGTCCCGTCGTGGGAATGCCTACACATTCATTGCACTGGACCATCAGACGAAGATCGTCTTGCTCAGAGCGATGCCCAAAGCGACTGCGCTAGCCACTGTAAAGATTTTAACAGTTGAGATATTTTCACAGTTTGGAGTACCGGAGGTGATACATACCGATAACGGAAAACAGTCGCGGGAGTTCGAAAAGACTGAATGCCTCGGAGCGCGTAAATCAGTCGGTACGTAAACGAAGACCAGATGGCGTGCGTGAGAAGGTGCCCGGGATTCAGGCGGCGCTATACAGCACAGTCCGTGCGAGCACAGGAGTGTCCCCGTACCTTGCCATGTTCGGACAGAATATGTTTTTGAATGGCAGGGACTACTCGCTGGCGAGGAAGCTGATGGCATTGGGGGACGCAGCCATAACACCGCTAGTGAGCTCGGAGAAGCAACAGGTGTATCGAGCACGGATCCAAGAGACGCTGCACCGAGCCTACGAAACGGCGGCGAATAGGTATAGTTTAAAGACACGTGAAGTTCAATACTTACCTGGACAAGAAGTCTTCAAGCGCAAATTCGTGCTAAGCGACTTCAGCCGAAACATCAGCGCGAAGTTCTGCAGGAAGTACGTGAAGTGCCGAATCGTGAGGCCGGTTTGAAAGAGCTCAGTCAGTAGAGCGTGAGACTTTTAACTTCAGGGTCGTGGGCGGTGGTCTACGTTGGCACCGAGGATTTTAGGCTCTCTGTCGGTTCATAACATCATGAACTTTTTTTCGATCAGTGCGTTCCTTGTGAGCTTCCTAGACGTACAAATAGTCCTCCTTGGTTCTCGCGTGAGTTAGCTATGTTGAAGAATACGAAGTCACGATTTAACAAGAGGCGTAAGACTTCGGGGAATCCTTCTGATTTTTCCCGTTAATCAAATTTTATAACGTGTAACTCGTGTTGTTATAACAATTATTTTTCCCGCTGTAGATTAAAATTTGCTCAACATCCTAGACAGTTGTATAACTTTGTGAACATGAAATGCAAATCTTCTGCGTTGCCTTCATCAAATCAAAGGAAAGCAGATACTGATCAGGCTGCAACCGATTTGTTTGCAGAATTCTTTCAGTTCACATATTCTTTGTCTAACTTTGCAGCTAATTCGCCATATTGTAGTATGCAAATATATTGAGAGTGCAATGTACCCAGTGTACTTCAAATATACTAAGCAGTAACACTTTGTTGCTGCATAAACATAAGTCCATAACAACGACACTTTGTCGTTGCATAAGCGCAAGTCACAAATATACATGCACTGTGCCTTTCAAGTGTACAGAAATATGATCGCACACGGCATGTTGCGATCAACAATCAAAGCCGCGTCAGCATGTATCCCATGCATTGACCGCTTATGAATAAGTTTGCATAACACGCTCCGTCCGTTAGCATTAATACATACATACGTAAGTGTCGGGGAATAGATGGTTTGTTTGAATTACGCGCCTTGTCGATTATTACTTTGGGTGTCGACAGTATGTAGTGTTGTATAAGTCTGCATTTTGACAGTGTTGTTCGATTATTATCGAGTGAGATGATAGTGGCAACGTTATTTTATCGAGCGTGGTTCTGGGAAGGTTGCCAAAAAGGTCTGTTGGAAAGCACATGCAATATAGGCAACATACAGAAGCTCGCTGCACTCGACATTAATTAACAAATATGGAAAAGCTTAGCAAAAGTGACACTCAATCGCCGATATATGTATATTTTAAGTGCTTATATACAAACGGCCGCTCTTCCGTTGCCTTCCTCAGCGAAGGAGCACGCAACCCTAAGCTAAGTTAACTATAAAGAAACATTGAATAAAGAGACGAACTCAAACACTGACGTCTCTTAATTTGGAGCTCCTGGCTTTTGATTAAACAACTACTGGAAGCAACTGGACTATCTTACAATATCCTTATACATTACAAAAGTCTAACTGCATTTTTGGGCCTTTGTTCACAGAAATTTCGTTGCTTAACGAACTTAATTTAATCAAACCTGGCTTTTTCCCTGGTCCTAATAGAGTGCCGGGATGTGTACTTAGATACTGTGCTGGATCTCTATGTAGACCATTACATCCATTATTTGTGTTGTCTTGGAACTATTGTTCTCTCCCATCTGTTTTGAAGGAATCACTTAAAATTCCTCTTCACAAACATGGATTAAAGTCCGATGTTAAAAATTTGAGGGGTATTTCTAAATTGTCTGCAATGCCTAAGGTGTTTAAAAAGCTTTTAAAGTCTCAATCGCAGCACTTATGTAGTTCTATTATTTGTCTTCTCTTGTGATCAGAGGCATTCAAAATAAAATTCAGACTGATGTCATTTACAATTACTTCAGCATGGCTTTTGATTCTGTAAATCACTCAGTTACTATATCGGATTTCCTCATAACCTTCTCTCATGTATCTCCGAATACTTTAATTCTAGAACACAAAAACTAATTTTTTAACCCTCTCTTTCTAAACCCGTATTCGCAACATCTGGCGTACCTCAGGGTAGCCATCTTGGACCTTTCTCGTTAATCTTTTCATTACCGATCTCCCATCTATTCTCATCCACTCCCGTGTGTTAATGTACACCGATGATGTGAAGCTTTGCTTATCGTATAGTGACATCAACTCGCATTATTTATTACAAGCAGATCTTAATTTTTTTTCGCTTGGTGTAAATATAACTTGTTACAATTAAAATGATCTAAATGTAAGGTTATGTCATTTTGTAGGGGCAGGCCTCATGTTATTAATTACATGATCGACCTCATGACGCTTGATAGGTTTAATCACCTAAATGATTTAGGATTTTATCTTGATAAAAAATTTAAGTTCGATCTTCATATTGGGTTCTTGGTTTAATTAAACGGTGTTCTAAAGAATTTGACGTCCCTTATACGGCAAAACTACTTTATACTTCTCTTTTTCGACCTATTCTGGAATACAGATCTTGTGTATGGTCTCCACAATATTCGTACACCAAGACAGAATTGAGTCGGTACAAAAGAAGTTCTTACTTTTTGCGCTTCGTGGCTTTAATTGGGTTTCGGGAATTGACTTGCCCTCTTACTGCAGAAGTCTTCTATCGATTAACCTTCCATCTCTAGCTAACCGACGCAATATGGCGGGTGTGGTCTTCTTAGTAAAATTAATTAATGGTGACATTGAATCCTCTGTTTTATTAAGCAAAATTAATTTCTCTGTTCCTTCTAGACTTACTCGTAACTTTATCTTACTTACTCTAAGCGCTTGTACTACTAAATACTCTTTGCATGAATCTTTCGAAATCTCTGTGTGGATTACAATGGACTTTGTCAAGTTTTCGACTCAGATGCCCTTTTTTTACTATTAAAGCCATATTATAAACTTTTTAACAACTAATTCTATATAACAATACTTACTTTTTCCTCACTGATCTGATTGGGTTTTTTTGGGGTTTCCCCAATCCTTGCAAAAAATGTTGGATCAATTAGATAATTTTTTGAATACCCCAAGACTTAACAATACTTACTTTTTCCTCACTCATCTGATTGGGTTTTTTTTTGGGTTTCCCCAATCCTTGCAAGAAATGTTGGATCAATTAGATAATTGTTTGAATACCCCCAGACTTGACTTAACTTAACTTAAATTAAATTAATAATGCTACTTATCTTTTCAGACGTAAGTTTTAAATTGCATATAATATAATTTTTTTGTTAACTTCTTATTATTGTGTCGACTGTTTTTAGTTGACGTTACATAAATAAATAAATAAATGTCCGTCGGAAGCAGTGCTGCCACTTTAGCAATTTAGTTGCTTGGAAATTTTTTTTTTAAATGCTATTATCCACAAATCTAGCAGTTTTTA